>JAVYIG010004342.1:30000-165022 GCA_035222895.1 Strongylocentrotus droebachiensis | reverse complement strand
AGAATCAACTACAAAACAAGACACCACGACGATGTCCACGATGGAATCTACTACCTCACATCCTACGACTACTCGTAAGAAAACTTCATTTACACTATGTCTCTCTCTCTCTCTCTCTCTTAATCTTCACTCATTCGCTCTCAACTCTCATTTCCCTCTCCAATTATCTCGTCCTCTCCCAACCCCCTCTTTCTCTCTCTCTCTCTCTCTCTCTCTCTCTCTCTCTATCTCTATCTCTCCCCCCTCTCTCTCTCTCTCTCTCTCACACCATGCTCACAGTTTCCGTTTACAATGTTTTCATTTTTTTCCATTAACCCTTACTCTCTGTCTCTTTCTCTCTCCACATTTCTCTTTCTCTCTCGATTACTATTTTACATGTTTTCTCACTTCCTTTCTCTCTCTCCAATTTTCTCTTTCGTCTCCCCATCTCTCTCTCTCTCTCTCTCTCTCTCTCTCTACTTCATTGCCACTTCCACGCGTATACAATATGCTACAACATGAAGTAACATCCCGTTCTCGGCAGCCGCTCAGGCGTCAAAAGCTAGGAATTGAATATCATGTAATGATTTGTCTAGTAAGATATGAATTTAAATGTATTTTGCCCTCAGAATGTGTCATCATGCGTACATATTTCTTCTTCAGAATCAACTACAAAACAAGACACCACGACGATGTCCACGATGGAATCTACCACCTCACATCCTACGACTACTCGTAAGAAAACTTCATTTACACTATGTCTCTCTCTCTCTCCCTCTCTCTCTCTCTCTCTCTCTCTCTCTCTTCACTCATTCGCTCTCAACTCTCATTTCCCTCTCCCAACCCCCTCTTTCTCTCTCTCTCTCTCTCTCTCTCTCTCTCTATCTCTCCCCTCTCTCCTCTCTCTCTCTCTCTCTCTCTCTCACCATGCTCACAGTTTCCGTTTACAATTTTTACAAAAAAGGTTTACAACTAGAAAATTGCTAATTATTTTAAAAATCATCTATGGACAGTAAATTAGTATACATATTATGAAAGAGTGTTTTATCCCGAATCATTAGTATCATTTTGTGTGGTATGTGTTCACGCTTTGATGAACAGGAGGTTTTGTTTGCGAGAGTGCAAAAGTCGACTAGAGCCAAAGTTGCTTATGATTGTGATGTTTGAATAAAACACTTGGGATTTAGGTAATAATTCGGTCTTTGCAGATCCGAATAACATCCCTAACAAATTTAATCATGCCACACATATCAATATCGAATATCAAACATCAAACAACATTTTTGCGTGTGTGTGTGTGACTTGGCTTCTGCAAAAAGCATAGCAATGCGTTTCATTCGATACATTCAATTCATTCTATCACTCAGCTAATCTCAACATAATACATACTGTAGGCAGGCTCTGGCGCAAGTCGATTTTTGCACTCTCGCAAACAATGCCCCCTGTTCATCCAAGCTTGAACACATTCCACACAAAAATGATACCAAATGATTTGGGATAAAACACTCTTTCATAAGATGTATAATAATTTACTGTTCATAGATGATTTTTTAAATAATTAGCAATTTTCTAGTTGTAAACCTTTTTTTGACTCACATGGTACACCCTACCCATATTTGGCCCATGCCTGATCACGATTTAGCAAGAAGATGGGCCTAGGTTGAAGACCCAAGTCCCTAATAAGCTCATCCCAGCATCTCCTCTCGATGATACCCAATGCTCCCTCCAGGGAGAAGAGTCTGTCGCCTTCCCGGTACGTTATGGGCATTACTCTGGGGGGGGGGGGGGGGCGGCGACATATACCCCCGCCCAATTTTGAGGGAAGTTATTGCTTGTGCAATATAGCCCACAAAAGACCCAGACACAATAGATAAGTTCGTTGTTGAAAAGTTGGACATAATTATTATAAGTGACTCTTACATTAGTTAAAAGTTATTAGAATATATACGGGTAAGCGGACATTTTTTTTTCCTTCCCAAAATTTGAAAAATTGGCCGATCGATATTTCGTTTCGTTGGGGGGGGGGGGGGTAAGGTCAGGTTTTTTGGTCATCCATTATCATATTTTTATTTTTATTTTTATTTATTATTATTATTTTTTAATAAAAAAAGGGGGGGGGGGGGTTACTACAAAACATACACATAAAAAAGTCAAAGGGGGGGGGGGTTCAACCCCCAAAACCCTCCTCCCTCCTGCGTACGCGCCTGGTCGGGATCGAGGGGAAATTCATTCTACCCCTTCTGATAATCCTTATTCCACCCTTGTTCACCCTGTACTCTTCAACATGATTTTGTCTGTGTGTTCCTGAGCATTGAATGAGATTGCTGTAGATGTTTCATGCATGGTCTAGTGGATGAGTCCCCCGACTATAAAGCACAATGTACGAGGTTTGAATCACTGTCATACTGTCCTTAGGCAACACATTCATCCAAAATTGTGACTCTCCACTCAGGTCAATGAAATGCTAGGACACCGTAATAGTAGCCATACTAACAGCTGGGGTAAGATCAGTAGAACACCAGGAGAGTCATGTATGACAGACATGAGCGCATAACCCTATATTCTTCATCTTATCCATCTTATTATTTTCTTCTTCTTCTCCTCCTCCTTTTCTTCTTCTTCTTCTCCTCATCCTCCTTTTCTTCCTTTTCATCTTCCTTCTTCTTCTTCTTCTTCTTCCTTCTTCTTCTTCTTCTTCTTCTTCTTCTTCTTCTTCTTCTCCCCCTCCTCCCCCTTTTCCTCCTCTCCTCTTTATCATTTTTCTCTTTCTTCTTTTTTTTTCTTTTACTCTCCCTCCTCCGCTTCTTTTCCTCCTCCCCTCTTTCTCAATTTTCTCTTTTTCTATTTCTTCTTTTTTCTTGATATTGAAAAATGATTATGTTGATGATGTTGATGATGATGATTATAATCATTATTGTTATTTTTATCATCATTATCATTATCATTAACAACATAATTACTCTTGTTATTATCATTTATGGTCACGACGACGACGATGATGATAGATTCGATATTCAAATTTGTGCTTTCCCGCCTAGCAATCGGTGTTTCTGATGAAAATTCTTCAAAAATCGTTGCTGACAAAGACACCACGACCACCACCAACGCCGCCACCACCACTACAACCACCACAAAGTCAACAAGTACCCTGACTGACGAAGCAAGTAGTGAAACCCAGCAACCAACGACCACGGCAACTTCAGCATCGACAACGGAATCCCCAACAACGCCTTCACAAGACCGTAAGAATATATGCAAAAGAGGACCTTCGAGGCTCTGAATAAAACTACCCCTCCTTAAAGATACTATATCCCTTTTGCAGCCAACCTCAAATTCTGTAGAACTTTGCAGGAATTATGAATGTGTCATGTATGTCCTATCTGTGAAATTTAAACGTTAGCAGTGTCCTAATATTCAAATTATGCAAGGAAACCTGTTTACCTGCTAGACTTCACTGTCAGACACTATTGAGTGACTGACTGTTTTTTTTCTTCTTGGGTAATAACATACATAAAATGAGCTGTAAAGGATTTGTCTACATCAATAAACCCACTTCTTGTAATGGCCAAAATTAAACTGATACAATCTGTGCGCAGCATAAAACGTACGACCATGCGGTACAATGGTCTGAAAATCAAGACTATTACTTATTGGCTCTATAGCTTCTAAGTCGATTTGACAACTACTAGTCGTTATTTTCCCACTTAAAGACATTTTCAAACCCCCTTTTTTTAAGGGGAGTTCTAAATTAGTATTATGTTTCAAATGCCATTGGAATTTTACCTTGTCATTTTTGGGGCCTGCAAATGGGACATAGTACCTTTAAGATGAATGAATATGTATAATACATGATAAATAAATACAAAAGTAATTGTATACATAAATAATAAATAAATGAATAATAAATCTATGATAAATGAAGATACAAAAAAAAACATGGAATGTTGTACGTACAGTGAATCTAAAAAGTATTACATTGAAGTCCTTCATTATTTTTTGTAAATTAATGTAAGGACCAAAATGATGATTCGAATATTTCTCATGGACATTTTTCACGATAAAATCCAGAAGGATATGAATAAGGTGAAACCAACCCCTTCCCTCTCTCTCTCTCCATGTGTATCTCGTACGTTTTGACAGAGTGTCCCGTATTCCACACACCTGACGTGGGTAATACCAGAGTGTACACCTTTCCCGGCTTCTGGATTGCTGAGAATGTGACGTCATTTGACTTCATGGTCAGCGCTGACAATGATGCCCACATTGGACTCTTCGCAAGTAACGTGTCAGACGACAGATACGAAATAGGTAAAGTCAGCGTCACTGAGTGTTGGAGTCAAGGGCTGCGATCCGGGTAGGTGGGAGGGGACACCCCCCCCCCCCCCCTAGGCTCCCCGAAAATTGGAGGATCTCCCCCCCCCAAGAAATATTGATAATCTTCTCGATCCGTCACGACAGATCCTCGCTTAAAAATTAAAAGTTTTAAAATCAAAGATGTCGTAGAAGAGTGTATACCCAAGGCGGTCGGAAGTAGTATTTATTTATTTATTTTATTTATTTATTTCTGATATTTATACAGGGTGGCACATATCACGTATTTGGTGGTCTTCCATGAGGCCCTGTTGGTAATAATAAAAAAAATAACAACATATCAATAACAAAATAGATAAATACACAAGCATATAAACAGGTAAAATACAAATTAATTGGTATCCCCTCGAGTATGAGTCGTATATGTATCAAACAGGCAGAGATTCCATTGTGTGTATTAGTCTGTCTGTTTATACTACACGAGAACGAAAATGCAAATTTCTGAAAGGGCTTACACTATAGTTTGCTCTATTATCCTGTCTCTCTTCACTGTCTCTCTCCCCTTTTCCCTATCCTAGCTGTTTGGAAGGGGGGGGGGGCAACCCAGGTCGAAATTCGAATAGGATCCGATATAGCCTATTGGACCATCAGAAACCATTAGAGCTATTGGTGTCTATTGGTTATAATAGGGAAAGTGAAATATTGGACCCACAGAAACCAATAGAAAATATCTATTGGACCAACACCAACCCACAGAAAAAAATGCTGATGGACCAACAGAAAGCTTCTATTGGACCAACATCCACCCACGTCTTCTATGGGTTTCTGTTGGTCCATTAGATATTTTCTTCTATGATGGGTTTCTGTTGGTCCATTAGATATTTTCTTCTATGATGGGTTTCTGTTGGTCCATTAGATATTTTCTTCTATGATGGGTTCCTGTTGGTTCATTAGAGATCTTTCTATGGGTTTTTTAATGGTCCCATATTCTGAATTCCCTATTGAAACCAATAGGCCTGTTGGTTTTTGATGGTTCAATAGTCCATTGGCTTCTATTGGTAAATCAATAATGATAAATCAAAAATCGATTTTAGCAACTGTCCACCAAAAAGGTATATACTAATCTCAATTGCATTAACTCAATCACAAAGATCACTGGAAGTGAGTTTAAGAATATCCTTTATTTAACTAAAGGCTTGTACTATTATATATAATAAACATACATATTGTTTCTTGGTTAGTAATCATTATCATCAATATATCTATTGCTAAAACGTAAATGTAATTATTGCAACATGATCAGACAAATAATCTATTGGTCATTAATTGCAGAAAGAAAATAAAATCACAAAATATTTATTGATGTGCATTGTCATAAGTTGCTTAACAAATTATGACAAATGTATTTTTCTGTGAAAACGTGTAAAGTAATCATGAATATGCTTGAGATAGATTTAGCTGTTGGTTTCTATTGGTTTCTATTAGACCTATTGGCTTCTATTGGTTTCTATGTTTCTTAATTCTATTGATCATATTGGTTTCTATTGGTCTCATTGGTTTTCTATTGGTCCTATTGGTCCTATCGGTCCTATTGATTTATATTGGTCTTATTGGTTTCTATTGGTCCTATTGGTTTCTATTAGTTTTATTGGTTTCTATTGGTCCTATTGGTTTCTATTTCTATTGGTTTCTATGGGTGCTATTGATTTCTATTGGTTTATGATGGTTTGAATGGTCTCTATTACATTCAATTCTATATGGGTCCAACAAAAACCAATAGACTTCAACAGAAACCATTAGAGACCAATTTAATTTTTCTAATGGTCTCTATGGTCTCTATGGGATTTTCGACCTGGGAATACACTCTGTATTACCTTCTTGTCGCGCTATACTACTTTCACGATGTATCACGTATTGGAAGCTTTCCACGGGTGGTGTGGGGTGGGGTGGGGTGGGGAGGGGGTGTTCACGAGGAATCTTGCGCAGTATCAATGACTTCTCCTCTCTCTTACTTTTCATTTTCTTTTGTGGAAGAAATGAACATGAACATGTGAACTTATATCTATACAGCTATCGGTGGATGGATCAATACTGGTGGACAAATCGTACGAGCTGCCAGTCCCGGTACAAAGTGGCAAGTATTATTTCCTGAAACTCGTCACATCTCTCTCCGTCTGTCAGGAATTCCGGTTTATAACCACTACCAGCTATCCTTCGCCAACGGTCATATTAAGTTAAGCCTTTATGGCACACAACAGGCCCTCATGAGCGACACCGATCCGAATCCTTTTGCAGTCAACTATGTCGGAATATGGACTGGGTTTGGATCACAAGGGTATTGGAAATTCCCGTCATTCTGCCAGGAAAGCCCAAACCAGGATCCTGCATAAATGCTGGTTAAGACATGAAGACCAGAAATTAATTGAATCTTAAAGTCAATCGCTGTTAAACTTGGGATTGACAGTGAATTTAAAACACTCTATATAGCCTTTTCTCGTGATGATATCCAGGGCATCGTTCCACGAAGCAGTCGTAAGTAAAGTTCGCCGACATCCCATGTACTACACGTGTTTTAATCGGATAATTTAGCTTGGACGGTTTCGTGAAACGTTAACCTGTATTATACAATCATGGTTATAGCATGGTGAAAATACAATGATGTAACATTGTTGATCCCAGTAATGGTAGGTCGTCTGTATGGATAACAGCCAACAGGAAGACCTTGTAAAGAATTCTTAGATGAAGAATGTGGAGTTCAGTGCAGATAAATTAATTTATTTCCTTCTCATTCCCCGTGCAATGTGTAAAACATAAAGAGCAATACAGTAAACAAAACCAAATCCAACCCCCCCCCCCCCCAAAAAAAAAAAAAAAAATAAAAAAATAAAAAAAAAATAAAAGAGAGCGAAATTGAAGTAGGCATAATAGAAGATGGCGAAAATGAAGAGGTTATCTGAAGATTGTAGCATTTGGTTAAATATTGTTGTATAAACTATTGAGGTCATTAAACCTGTGATTTGACTGATGACATTTAAAGATAAATTCTTGATATGATAAGACGGGAAGATGCTTATATAGAAAGTTGAAATGTTGTTAACATATCAAAATCACAATTAATATTGTTGCACCTGAGAAATGAAGACTAAGTATCTTAGAAATTCAGTGTTGAAGAATATATAGCTTAAGTTAGTCATCATTACTGACTTAGTCAGTCATTCAAACCAGCAAAAATCAAAATCTCTTTCCGTAAATTTCGCGATATTGATATTAATGTCTTTCGCACTGATATATTAAATTCACCTCTGTATAAATCTCCCGCATCTGAATTGGACAACTTGGTTTGTCAATATGACTCTGTTCTAAATGACCTTAAAGACAAGCACGCACCTTTAATAACTCGCACAATCAGGTGTCGTCCTAACGCACCTTGGTTCAATGAAAAATTACATGAAATGAAACGGATCTTACGACGCCTTGAGCGACGTTGGGTATTAGAATTAGAAGTTGACAGACAAATTTTCAAAAACTAATGTTATGAATATAATCGCATGATCAAACAATCTAAACAAAACCATCATTCAAAACAATTTGAAGGTTGTAATTCAAAGCAGCTATTTCAAAAAGTCAACAAATTGTGCACACCAAAAGTACCCAAGGTGTTACCTTCTGGCGATTCTGATCTTTCACTTGCTGAACGTTTTTCTGACTTTTTTACAGACAAAATTCGGAGTATCAAAAATGTTCTTAAGGATTCGTCAAAAACGGATGTTTCCATATCCATGCTTGATTCATGCAATTCTTCATTTCCTGAATTTTCACCAGTATCAGAAAATACTGTCAGAGTTATAATAATGAAATCTCCATCAACTTCATGTAGTCTCGATCCAATGCCGACAAGGCTGCTTAAGAACTGTTTAGATGAGCTTTTACCAGTCATTACCAAAATTATAAACATGTCTATTCAAAGTGGTCAATTTCCTGATGTTTTGAAATCGGCACAAATCACTCCTCTTTTGAAGAAACCAAATTTGGATTGTGAAATTTTGAAAAACTATCGGCCTGTTGCCAACCTTAAGTTTCTTGCTAAAACAATTGAACGTGCTTGTGCTTCTCAAATTCAGGGCTATCTATCATCAAACAATCTGTGTAGTAAAATGCAATCTGCTTATAGATCTTCTCATAGCGTTGAAACTGCTCTTTTACGTGTATATAATGATTTGTTGATATAGCTGTGGACCAAGGTGATGAAGCTGTTTTAATACTTTTAGACTATTCTGCGGCTTTCGATACTATCAGTCATGATGTTTTCTTGATCGCTTACGTAATAGATATGGTGTATCAGGTACTGCCTTGAATTGGTTTAAAACCTACTTTATGAATCGTTCACAATCTATTGTCATTAATGACTCATTATCCAAACCTCATGTTCCACTTGAAGGTGTTCCTCAGGGATCCGTCATCGGCCCTTTATCATTTACTCTGTACACTGCACCACTTGAAGATATTATTGAAGCGCATGGTTTAGGCCGAATGATATATGCAGATGACACCCAAGTTTATGTTGTTTTGAAACGTGATTCCGACCATTCTGTTATTACTAAACTTGAAAGATGTATAAATGATATCAAAGCTTGGTCCACTGCTAATGATTTGAAGTTAAATGAGGATAAAACTGAGGTTATACATGTAACATCTCGATTCAGAAAGTCCTCCCATTTACCATCTGTCGAAATTGCTAATGTTCCGATACAACCTGTCAAAAGTGCACGTAACCTTGGTGTCATCTTTGAAAATGATCTTAGGATGGATGATTATATAAAAAATATTTGTCGCTCAGCTTCATATGCCTTGTACAAGATAGGTGGTATTAGAAATTGTCTTGATAAAAAATCTACCGAAACGCTTATACATGCATTTATTACATGCCGTCTTGATCAATGCAACGTACAGCCTTCTTTATGGCCTTCCGGAGTCGCACATTGCAAAACTCCAGAGAATCCAAAACTCTGCTGCCAGGCTTGTAACACGCACACGTTCTTGTGAACACATCACCCCAGTACTTCGCGAATTGCATTGGTTGCCGGTGACGTACCGCATTATGTACAAAATCTTAGTTTTAACTTATAAATGCATTCATGAATTGGCACCAATTTATCTGCAAGAATTAATCGAGGAATACAAACCCTCACGCAATTTACGGTCATCTTCACAATTAAACCTCGTATCTACTTCTGTGTCAACTCTCTCTTATGGTAATCGCTCCTTTCGCAAAGCTTCTGCTGAACTTTGGAACAAATTACCTTTAAATGTAAAAAACTGTCAAACCGTCAACCTATTCAAAACTAGTCTCAAGACACATTTATTCAAAATTGCGTTCGATGATTAATTAACTCTGTTCACTTTGATGTGTATTCCATATGTATTGTTATTTGTAGGTTTATTTGCATTTTTAGTTTTGTATAAGATGTAATTGTATATCAGTCTATTTTGTGTGTATAGCGCTTAGAGACTTCGGTGGTAAGCGCTTTATAAGTAACGTTTTTATTATTATTATTATTATTATTCGAATGTAGCTTACTTGAATATTAATTTATATGTTTTAATTTGTTATTAATATTTTTCATTCTTCTGTACATAATAATTTCCCGCTAAATATTTGTTGAGTATTTCTTTGAGTGTATGATATTGTTTGTATTGATTGTTATCCATGCCATGCAGCAGTTTATTAACTGGAGAGGCAACCTTGTATAAATAATAATATTACTCTCATTTTCTGCTTCTATCAAAACCAACATAATATCAGGGTGGACTTCCTTATTTAAAGTCTAAAGAGGATTCCGCCCAAATGCGGATACGCCAAAGATTTTTCAAACGAAGAATCCAAACTTTAACTGTAAAAGTTATACTCGTATATTCAAGTTTTAATTGTAATTCAGTATTTTTGACACAGCCTTGTATTCGTAAACGCGACAGGTTATTCTTATCAGTAATCTACGTTGTATAAAGTGTCTATCATCCTACCAATCCTGTATAAACTACCATGATTCTGTATACAAAATCAATGATTATACCCCTTAAAAGAAATAAATAAGTAAATAGATGAATTGATATTTAGACGTATTTTTTGCAAAGTTTGCATGCTGTCATGGTAACGATAGTTTGTACATACTATTACTTGGATTATTTATACTCCTGTGTTGGCATTCTAATCACCAAGCAGATTTTTTTTTTCTTCTTCCACAATTATGATAACACATTCATTTTTGTAACGATAGAGCTTGTGATCATCGAACTGTAACTAGATATATCAATACAATAACAATGTCAAAATCGATCTGCTTATATGTTTGGGATTTATTGATCAATGTAATGAATGGCCGTTCATTGAAACTCTCTTTAATTTGCGTTTCCTTTCATATTTACCTTGTAATCACATTGTCCTGTCCATGGCCATCACAGACTTAACTTTCTTTAAATATCAACTGAAATCCTACTTGTTTAAAAACGCTTTCTAATGTAATTTAAACTGCATTATTGTATTTATCAACATTTAATTACATTACTATACTTTATCAATATTTGCTTTCATTTATCTGTACTTGATGTTGATAATTATTGATTATGATTAATCTTGTCCTTAATATGATATTTCTTTAGTTCATGAATTAGTAGTTATGTGTAATTTCGTTGTTTTAATATTGTAAAGCGCATTGATATTTCTCTGAAGATGAAATGCGCTATAGAAGCCTAAGTTATTATACTATTATTATGATCAAATTGTAAATATTATGGACTCATTTCCAGGTTAAAAATATTTGAAAGATGGATAAATGTACATCATGAAACATCAGTTATCTTTTTTGATTATCTTAATCTTTTGTTTATTATCGCATAATACTTAGACGTATAATTACATTATTCATTCTGTACGTAAACTACTATTGACAATTTGGCATTGCTCATGTAACTGTAAAATAGATTTGTGTATTCATGCATAGCCGTTTTTGGTATCGTATACAAAAAAGATGAATTCATCTTTGACATGAACAACCCAAATTCATCAGAACATAATCCTTTTTTCCCCTTCTAGTCATCGATTGGAAAGTCGGGTTTCGTTTCTTATAGAATACAATAGTAGCTGGGAAATTTCATTTCTGAGGTCAATTACTTTTCGTGTCCGTTACAGGTATTTTAAAAGAGTAGAACTCACGAGCAACAAGGTTGTTTCAATATTGTTTGCATGGGTTGTAAGAACATTTTTAAGAGAGAAGAGCTGTCAACAATGGAACATCCCCTTCGATCGACACTTATGACCCACAGACAACTTTTCAGAATGTCCGTCAGTGCCACATTGTCAATCTGGTGGCTTGTTAGTCTCGTATAGAGTCTCATGGGATGTGTTTCGTGCTGGTCGATTGGACACATACTGAAGAATTAACATTGTTTAACACTTGTTAATTTGAAAGACCGACATTTTATAATTTGGCCTACTGGCGAAGAAAAGTTTTGGGATTCAAAATAAGAATGTGGAAGCTTGATTTCTTTCTAATCAAAGTCACAATGTAGTTCAAAATTATGCGCGTGACACAGTGACAATCCGATTTAGATGAACTTTAAAGGCCCTCTCAATTTGCAATCACTGTAAATACTCGAAATTGCTATATATGTATATGTTGAAATACGAACAGTTGTTCTTGTTGCTATATATAATCAAGTACGTTGAAGACATCGTCTTATTCAGGAAAGATTAGATTTCACTTTAAATGTTATTTTAATGTATTTGATTATAGTATTGTCTGTATTTACTTTCAGTGTTAGTGAAATAAAATCAAATAAAAGAGTCATCTTATACTCGTCCAACACGTCTTTTATCGTTCAAGAGCCAACATCGTCTCGCTCTCTCTCTCCCTCCGTCCTCCTATGTATGTCCGTCTCGATCCCTGTCTGACTCTTTCTCTGTCGATCTCTCCCCGGCTCTCTATCTCTCCCATCATCCTCCTATGTATGTCTGTATATCCACCTGTCCGACTCTTTCTCTCTTGATCTCTCTCCAGCTCTCTATCTCTCCCTCCGTCCTCCTATGTATGTCTGTATATCCACCTGTCCGACTCTTTCTCTCTTGATCTCTCTCCAGCTCTCTATCTCTCCCATCGTCCTCCTATGTATGTCTGTATATCCACCTGTCTGACTCTTTCTCTCTTGATCTCTCTCCGGCTCTCTATCTCTCCCATCATCCTCCTATGTATGTCTGTATATCCACCTGTCCGACTCTTTCTCTCTTGATCTCTCTCCAGCTCTATATCTCTCTCATCATCCTCCTATGTATGTCTGTATATCCACCTGTCCGACTCTTTCTCTCTTGATCTCTCTCCAGCTCTCTATCTCTCCCATCATCCTCCTATGTATGTCTGTATATCCACCTGTCCGACTCTTTCTCTCTTGATCTCTCTCCAGCTCTCTATCTCTCTCATCGTCCTCCTATGTATGTCCGTCTCGATCCCTGTCTGACTCTTTCTCTCTCGATCTTTCTCGATCTCTCTATCTTTCCCTCCGTCCTCCTATGTATGTCTGTCTCCCTGTCTGACTCTTTCTCTCTCTCGATCTCTTTCCGTCTCTCTATCTCTCCCATCATCCTCCTATGTATGTCTGTATATCCACCTGTCTGACTCTTTCTCTCTCTCGATCTCTCTCCGGCTCTCTATCTCTCCCATCGTCCTCCTATGTATGTCTGTATATCCACCTGTCTGACTCTTTCTCTCTCGATCTCTCTCCGTCTCTCTATCTCTCCCTTCGTCCTCCTATGTATGTCCGTCTCGATCCCTGTCTGACTCTTTCTCTCTCGATCTTTCTCGATCTCTCTATCTCTCCCTCCATCCTCCTCCTATGTATGTCTGTCTCCCTGTCTGACTCTTTCTCTCTCGATCTCTCTCCGGCTCTCTATCTCTCCCATCATCCTCCTATGTATGTCTGTATATCCACCTGTCTCGACTCTTTCTCTCTCGATCTCTCTATCTCTCTCTCTCCGTCCTCCTATGTATGTCTATCTCCCTGTCTGACTCTTTCTCTCTCGATCTTTCTCGATCTCTCTATCTCTCTCATCGTTCTCCTAAGTATGTCTATCTCCCTGTCTGACTCTTTCTCTCTCGATCTCTCTCCGTCTCTCGATCTATCTGTGTACTATCTCAATCCGTTTCTGTCTCTGTCTGTCTCCCTCTCTCTATTACACACACACTCTCTCTATGCATCAGTTCATGTTTCTCCAAATACAGACATAACAAAACACAACATGGAGAATAATGATAGTTGAAGAATGTCTATAATTCATAAATATGGCATATGTACATCACGTGTGCAATACTTTTTATATCCATATAATACAGTACAATACAGAGCAGTGCAAGACAAATTTCAATTAAAAAAATAATAGAATGAAAACAAGAAGAAGAAAAAATGTCCACATAATATACAGAAAGGGTATATCTACACAATGCTGTTATATTAGTTCTCAGTTTAACAAAGGCCTACATGGATAATGAATACATTCAAGAAGGGGACAACTGAGCAGTTATGTAATTGGAAATTAATGAATAGATCTTAAAAATTGGTATTTGTAAAGACAACTGTATAAAATACAGAGCTTGAATCTATTTTCAGTAAGGGCCATATTTAACGCTAGAATTACCTGCATATATGAAAACAAATGTAGGGGTTTTCTTGAATACACATTAGCCATAAATATATAAATAACTTGAATAAATAATATAGCTTGTATAACTTGTATGAGGCAGAAATGTTCATCAAGTCAGAAACTGCTATGAGCTTCAAAATGAATATATAATCGCTAGATGACAATAGGCTCAGTTCAAGAGGTTCAAAAACTTTGAAAACAAGTCTTGATAAAATAACAAGTTGTTGCATGAACTGTTAACCTTGCTATTAAAAACATCTCAAGCAATAAAAAATACAATGTCAAAAATAACTTTTATTTGAAATGCAGTCATTAAAAGTTGAGAGATAATGTAATGGGAATTTGACAGCTTGCACTTGTAAGTGATTAATACTCAACATCCTAAACAATAATATATGTATTATACAAGAATATGTTCCCTCTATTTCAGGCTGCATTCCATGAAAAACATGCTGTACCAATAAAACCATCATATACATTTCAAAGCAGCACAAGACATAGTAACCATTAAAGTCAACTAACTTAAAATTCAAGAGGATTGGCAGATTTTAAATGTAAACACGAAAAGGAAAGAAATATGAAGCTTTTGAGAATTTTGTTTCAGCATCTAATTATAACCTTTTGACTGAATATCCTACATTCTTTTGACGATTTCAGTCACTTTGAGTGATTTCAGTAATAAATGTTTTCAAAACATTAATACCAAGTACATTTTCACTCAATGTCTACATGTAACATCACAGTAATATACCAATTGGTGATTTACATACAATAAAGGCTTAACCCTTACTGTACTGGGCTATTTTGAGCACCCACTGACTGGGGGGGGGGCCTGGGAGGCCCCCCCTATGATCTCGGCCGTCGATTGTCCGATGAACACAAAAATTTGCATGTTTGTAGATATTTACGTAAGGAACAAGATGGTATAATTAGTTTTTTCTGAATATGCAAATTTTTGTCGTTAGCCTAATTAATTATGCAAAATGCGCTAATTTTATGCATTTTACAGAAAACGTGTCAAACTCCACTTTTTGAATGTTAAAACTCATTATTCATATGAAACTTATTTTCTAACACAAAAAAGTTATTTTAATGTAATTAATAATGATAATTTATGCAAATTTTGATGCGATTTTTATTTTTAAAATTTTTTTTTGATGACATGCGCATACTAATTGTTATGTAACGCCTTACGGGTATATCCGATTTCGACGAAAATGGTATCAAAATGTGCGTAAGACTTGAGGGAAAAAAGTCATGAAACGACAATTCAAAATTCCAAGCGGTTGCGGCGCAATCTCCGAAAATGTCGAGGGGGGGGGCCTCCCAGGCCCCCCCCCAGTACAGTAAGGGTTAAGTTGATCTTGGTTAACAATATCAACAGGACTACAGAATGAAAAAAATATGAATACAATTATACAACCAATCTATGTAAAACACATCAACAACATATAAGAGAAATTGCACAAACTGACCAATCATATACTGAGATTTTTAATAGGTATGCTCGCAGGCGCGCCGGAAGCAGTTTGGGATTGGGGGGGGGGCAAACATTCCAGGGGGCTCACCTTCCAGGGGCAGTGACGTAATGAGAAAAAAACTTTCGGAAGGGGGGGGGGCAGACGAAAAATCTGCATCACCACCATTCTTACACGTTACATGCAGGTAACGCGGAACGTTTTTCAAAGTGGAGTATTAACGATCAGGTAAAGCGTAAATTGGCGTGGGGTCCAGGGCATGAGCCTTGGCAGGGGCTTAAGGGGCTAAGCCCCCGGAAGCTCAGAGGTTTTAGGTATTTAATAACGGTTAGATGAGCATCCAGGGGCACTCTTTAAGGCCAGTGACGTGTTCCCGAGGGGGGGGGGGATCCCCCAGAAGCTCAGAGGTTTTAATATTTAAGTACGGTCAGATGAGCATCCAGGGGCCGCTTGAGGGCCATTGGTGGGGTCCAAGGGGCAGAGCCCCCGGAAGCTCAGGGGTTTTAGGTGTTTAATTACGGTCAGATGAGCATCCAGGGGCCCGCCTTAGGGCCCTTGGTGAGGTCCAGGGGCAGAGCCCCCGGAAGCTCAGGGGTTTTAGATATTTAATTACGGTCAGATGAGCATCCAGGGGCCCGCCTTAGGGCCCTTGGTGTGGTCCAGGGGGCAGAGCCCCCGGAAGTTCTGGGGTTTTAGGTATTTAATTACGGTCAAATGAGCATCCAGGGGCCCGCCTTAGGGCCCTTGGTGTGGTCAAGGGGGCAGAGCCCCCGTAAGCTCTGGGGTTTTAGGTATTTAATTACGGTCAGATGAGCATCCAGGGGCCCGCCTTAGGGCCCTTGGTGTGGTCCAGGGGGCAGAGCCCCCGGAAGCTCTGGGGTTTTAGGTATTTAATTACGGTCAGATGAGCATTTTTTAAAACCTTATTTGTGACATTGGCAGGTCACTTATTTTATTCTGTCTTTCTGTCTTTTTCTCTTTAACATACTTTTTCAAAAAGTGGGGGGGGGGGGGGGGGGGGGGGGGGGGGCTCAAGCCCAGCCACTTCGCAGACCATGACATAAAGGCTTCTAAATAAGCATATTTTTCACCCGACTGTAATTTGGGAATTTCTTATTTTCCAACAAACACATAAAAAGGTATGACTTACCAAAAAATGGAGAAAAAGTACTGGAAAATCATGTCATAAATGCAACATTTGTAAATCGAATAAGAAATACACCCCCCCCCCCCCATCAGTACGCCAGCGTTCAAGGGCTCCTTTCTTCTCAACCCTATAACAAAAAAACAGGCACGCTTTCCCATTCTCGCACAATATGTCCACGATATGCGCGTATCGCTATTATAAAGACCTCCATTAATACATACCGTATAGGTGGCATGCGCAATGTTTATGAAGTTTAATTCCTGTGAACTTTCCTTTTCTTTGAATGGAATTGTATATGTGATTTAATTCAGGTTTTTATTATTGTTATGTTCTTTTGGGTTAAAATTAAAAACCATAATTACTCCTTTACTGCTTTTTTTTTTTTTTTGAGGGGGGGGGGGGGGGTGGGGGCGTTTTTTTTTTTTGGAGGGGGCAAAAATGCGTTTTGCCCCCCCCCCCCCCACTTTTTTGACTGGGGGGGGGGGCAACTGCCCCCCCCCTGCCCCCCCCCCCCACTTTCGGCACCTATGTATGCTCGTCATGTGTATCTTAACTGGAAGATTTAAAACAAAAACATTGTGGCCTTTACATTCATAACGCTTACTGTTTATCATAGTAAAGTCTGATGTTGCATGAGGTGAATTCTGAACTAAAATATGTTTCATATACGATTCTCAAGGCATGCTTTCAAGGTTTCAGATTATCGATTTCATGAAAATAAAAGTAGAACAAGATTCATTGACATATGGTATCAAAGATATTTTAGAGATAAGACCACATCAGTCCAGTTAAAAGAGAGCCCCTTTAGGAGGAAAGAATATACTCGTACTCTGAGCATGTCCTAGAAGGCCAGCAGCAGGACTTTGAAATCTATTCTGTAGTACCTGACATGAGGCCATGGCAGTTCAGTCAACCTGTTGGTCTATAGAGGGGGGTGTTGATCAAGCTTCCTCATCAGTGTCGATGTCTACCTGTTGGTCTATAGAGGGGGGTGTTGATCAAGCTTCCTCATCAGTGTCGATGTCTACCTGTTGGTCTATAGAGGGTTTTGATCAAGCTTCCTCATCAGTGTCGATGTCTACCTGTTGGTCTATAGAGGGTGTTGATCAAGCTTCCCCATCAGTGTCGATGTCTACCTGTTGGTCTATAGAGGGTGTTGATCAAGCTTCCTCATCAGTGTCGATGTCTTCGCCTTCTTCCTCCTCTGCTCTGGATGCCTCTACCTCACGCTGAATGGCCCTGAGGGCAGCAACACACCACACAGTCACACCCAGCGAACCCACAGGCTGAGATTCATCATGTACATTCACCACTGGAATGATCGAGGAGAGACAGATGAAATGATTACAAAATATTATGTCATGGTTTATAGAAATCAATATTCAATATTCCCCCTTTAAGAACTAGACAAAGTTTTTTTCTCCCTTTTACTATGGCTCCTTGTCTTGACATTTATTTACATTGTCTACTATGCTTTTTAGTATAATTACCTTTTCTGTAACTATTTCAAAATAGAATTAATAAACATTTTGATTTACAGTAAAGGTTCCATCTATGATTAAATGTATACATATCAGTGAACTGGGCTTAAATATTGCCATTTAAAAAGTATTTCCAACTTATTTGTAATGTAATATAATTGGAAATCTAAAATTATGCTCACCTTCTATATCTGTGTCAGTGAGGTCACGACCCTCCTCCAGTAAGGCACGGAGGTCAACGTAAGCATAACCCACTTCAATGCAATCACCATCCTCTTGAAACTCATCTGGAGGTTCGCTCACAACAGTGAAACGAAGCCTAGTAAGAAACACACAGATAGACAGACAGACAGTGGTGAAAACTGAAGTTTGCCTTGAGAGGAATATGAGACAATATGGCCCAATCATAAACCTATTGCCCAAGTTTTGGAAGGGTGCAGGGTACGCCCCCATTACTTGAAAACAATGGGCCAGTCAAAACTTTTATTTATGCACCATTGTTATCGTGATTATCAGTATTGATAGATGTATTATGGTCTAGTGCTTGGCTATAGCCAGGGTAATAGTAGTTGACGGCACTTTGTATCCACAGGAAAAAGAATCTCACAAATCAGCTTAGGGTAATCATTATTATTATCATTATTACTTTAACATCTGCCAAGAGAGAATAATTTATATCATGGTTTACTGGTCCAACATTAACAAACATGGACTGATTTGAGGAGGATCTTTATGCCCAGTTTAAAGTGGGGAACCAATTGCTGCTTTTTATGAACAAAATTTGACAATACAAGAGACATACCTTCCCTGCTCACTATGGTCTGGTCTCAGAAAGTCTGCAAGGTAGTTTCTTTTAGTCATGTCCCCATCAATATGTATCACTGTAAACAAACATATGTAGCCAAAATTCTTCAGAAAATTCATTTATAAATAATGTGTGTCTGTCAATTATGGAAATCTTTACAAGGAGTTGAGATATATTTGTAAGCTACTAATGATTAGGCAAAAGCTATATACTTAATTCATGCTTATTTCATACTGTAACGTTATTTAAGTATTGTTAGCTTTAATAATAAACTATAAGAAGCTTTTGAATGCATAATTATCTTTTACATTACAAAATATTGAATTAATAATGAAATAAACAAATATAAATTAACAGAATCTTACAAATTGAGAATGTTGAAAGCAAAAATAGCACCCACAAAAAAAATGACCTATCAAATATTCAAGTTAAAACTTAACAAAAAGTTGAAGAAAAATACTACAATAACCAATTTAAAGGTTTAACTCTTGGGGAAAATGTCGCCCTGCTTTTAAACAATGAAGAACTAATTAGGCGATTAATATTTTTAGACTACCGGTACTGCTCAAAACGATAGACTAATGATAAACATACCTTTGTGAAAATTATATGACAATTCAAAGGGTCCATTTGGGCCAGGTTTGGGGAGCGAGAAGGGCGTTTCAAGTTCTTCTTGAGCTATACCAAGAAACTGATACTCTATAAAGAGCCTGTGAAGAGAATCATCTGTAATGAGAGCTGCATCTTGGTCTATGGTCAGCTGGGCGATGTTGATTATGATGGTATCTTCATTCTAAAAACAGAAAAGGAAAGAGAACATTAATTTGGCTACCGTATTTTGGTGTTTGAATGACGATGATGAAGACATTGCTCAATATTTGTTAGGAGGGAAAGGAAATATAAAATGTGGGATATTTTGAGAAGGGCTTAAATACACAATGAGAATGGAAGTGAGTACGAATCCGATTACTACAAAATATACAGGATGCTTTTACTGATTCATGCACACAAGGTTTTACTATAAAATAATATGCACTTCGTTTGTATTCAAAGTTTTAGCTTTGTAGTAAAAGAAATGCAAGAAGAAAACTCCAATTATTTCGTAAAATCTTGGCATGTGCTCTGTTTACAATTAACTTATAATACAGAAAGAAAAAAAAAGAAAACTTCTTTCCAATCCAATCCAAAATATAATTGTCATATTGTGCCTTTTCATGATTTCTTTAAAATAAGCAGATCATAAACCTGATAAAGCTTTAGAGGCATCGTTTTAACAATGTTAAATCTGAGATGCATGGCCCTACTTATTATCAGCGTCTGTGATATGGTGTAATATTGAAGCCCTAAAAAAAATTGAGCTTCAAATTGATCATGAAGTGCCTCAAAAAAGTAAAAACATTCAAGTGACCGGTTTTATCATACTCATTTTCCCCAATAGACTATAGTGTTATAAAAACCGTTAGGAAAACAGAAAATTTGGTTTTGATTTCTAATCATGAATATCTTCACAATCAGACAGGCGATCGGCTTGTAAAAGTCATGGGGTTCCTGACTGACCTAAAGGTTTATAATTATCATTGCAGCATGAGCTAAATCCAGGATTTTGTTTCAGAATCTGAGACAATGTTACAGAGACAATTTACTAGCATATACTTACAGCCATGGCTGAGACAGGTCTGGATGGTGTTGTTGGCATGATCACACTCTCACTGTCACTAGAGATGATGCTCTCATTCTTAGCTACTCTTGCTTCACCCTCCTCCTCCTCATCATCATCTTCTGGCTCCGGAATATCAACATCTTCTTCTATGGAGGATTCATCGACTGGGGGCAGAATGAAAACATGAACTTGTTGGGTAGAGTATTTCAACATTAAAATAAATATTTAATCATCCTTTTGTGAAACATTCAAGGATCATCTGTCTTTGTGTCTGAATGTTGTTGTTGTTGCTGGCTGCTCCTGATGTCTCTCTCTCAATTTTCTCTCTTCCTTTCTTAATTCTCTCTTTTCTCTCTCTCTCTCTCTCTCTCTCTCTCTCTCTCTCTCTCTCTCTCTCTCTCTCTCTCTATGTCTTTTCTCTACCATCCCTCCATTTCCCCTTCTCCTCATTTTTCCTCAATCTCTCTGTATCAATTAAGTTATATTTTGATGTTTTACTTCTCATCTATTTTCCTCTTCCATCTCTTAATTGATCTTTCATTTATGCCAATTCCCTGTTACTGACTCTTAAAAAGTGTGTATGTCTTTACTTCTTTTCTCATCCACACACTTTCTCTTTGTGTCTATTCATTTTCCATCTCAGTCCCTACAATACCCCCCTCTCTCTCTCTCTCTTTTTCTGATATCTCATTCAATAGAGAAGTATTTTCTAGAACATGAATGAAATGTTTGAATGTTGGATTACTTACAGTCATTCTCTTCAGGAGCAGCATCTCCAAACATTGTATCCTCATACATCTCTGTCTTTCCAATCTGTCAAAACAAACAAGTTAATACATGTCAGCTCATCTTCAGAAGCTATATGAAGAAATTCAATGAAAATTTCTTCTTAATACTCTTTCTATTATTTACACTTCAATTTAACTTTTCTATTTTTTTCATTTTAATTTCATTTTTTCTATTGTTTTCATTTCATTTCACTTTTTCTATTGTTTTCATTTTAATTCTTACAAGTCATGTTCAGTCCATGAAATAAATATATTTATATTTCACTTTCCTTACCTGACATCTGAAATTTGACTAAAGCCCTACTAAACCAGCCTAAAAATCTAATCTGGCCTTGTGCATCATGGTTTCATATATATTATTATTTATCATACCTGGGTTGTATCCTCATTGAATTCTTTTTGGAGTTCTTGCGCCACTAGATCATTGTCATCATCTTCTTCGTCTGCTGCCGCTGGCGTCTCTGCTCCATACCTCTCTTCCTCCTTCTCCTGCCGTTCCATCTCTCCTGCAATCTCCCTCTCCAGATCATCCACAGAGTCACCCTCCTCAACCTCTGGCACTTCCAGGGCTGTCTCATCCTCCCTCTGATCGGCTTCTAGTGGCTTGGTAATGGAAGATCGTCTTCTTCCGTTTGCTCTCTCCTGCTTGGTCTCCTTCTCACCCTATAACAACCACCAGACAAATGGAAATCTCTGATGATTTGGAAATTAATATATACCTCAAAGGAAATATATTAAAAACAATAATATCCAGGAATAATATGGAAGGAAAATAGTGTTTGGCCCGAATATCTAATGAATATCTGTCTCACTACAATAATTCACATCTGACAGATAAATGAAAATTTATTACACTTGCTTTATGTGTCTAACTAGCACTTTTTCTTCAAAAACAAATGTTCCTTTTTAATGTAATTTCATTTAACAGACTGTACATACATGTTTCTTAGAAAATAAAATAAATCATGTTGTTGTACTATAAATTACATTTTCACATATAGATGGTAATAATAATAACAGGTCCATTTATATATATCACATCTACATGTACTATATGAATATACTCTACTGCGCTAAATACAAAGTATCATATTATTAACCCAGCTGTAATTGAGCTGCCGTTAAAAGGCGCTAAAGATCACATTCTAAGTGCTTCTTGCAAATTTTGATTCCTAATATCTCAAAAGAACAACATTCATAGAATAATTTAAAACATTGAGGCTGTAAGAAAATAGCTTAATAGTTTGTTTTTCAAACTTGTAAAGTGAGTTAGCAAAGATGTATATGCGAACATGAGGAGAGAAAGTAAAAACAAGTTAACAGATAATAGAGACAGAGGGAGGGAGGGAGGGAGGGAGGGAGGGAGGGAG
This sequence comes from Strongylocentrotus droebachiensis, assembly GCA_035222895.1. Taxonomy (NCBI): domain Eukaryota; kingdom Metazoa; phylum Echinodermata; class Echinoidea; order Camarodonta; family Strongylocentrotidae; genus Strongylocentrotus; species Strongylocentrotus droebachiensis. Next base: position 142,315 of record JAVYIG010004342.1, on the reverse strand, counting down.
GGAGGGAGGGAGGGAGGGAGGGAGGGAGGGAGGGAGGGAGGGAGGGAGGGAGGGAGGGAGGAAGAGAGAGAGAGAGAGAGAGAGAGAGTGAGTGAGAGAGAGAGAGAGAGAGGGCAAGGGGATGGACAATAATGAAGTTGCAACTGCATAGGCAATCTAAAAGCACTGCAAACACACATGAATATCAGATGAAGGCAGAAGGCATTAGGAATAAAAAAGAACTTCATTGAGACAATATAGTTAAACAGAAGAGACCTGCCAAGCTGTAGGGACAGACTTGAACATGCTGAGCACATTTCCAACCATGTTGCCCTCTACATGGTCCGGGGAAAAATTAAGACGAAGAGACTGATGGATACACAATTATTTGATACTATCACTAAAATAAAACACACTAATGATCAATATATATGTAGTAGAATTATATATAAGGATTTTATAATCTGTAAGATGATTTACACTCATGCAATCTAAAAGAAATATCTACACACTCATACATGCAATCACATGTATGAACTGTACATGCAAATCTAAAATCAGTGTATCTGTAGAGACAAAAGAAGCACATCGGAAATCATGGCTCAACATGATCCACACTCAAATGAAATGGCACTTTATTCAAACGATGATACTTCATGGAAAGTTATCCACTCATTATGTAGACATAATGATCAGGGATATTAGGAGAGAAAGTTTATATCATCTTCAAATGAAATGGGAGACCATATTGTAAGGATAATTATATGATCTATCAATGCCTTAATAGCATGAATTCATCATCAATCTTACTCTAGGACACATCATAACAATGACAAAAAATAAAAATGTAAGAGTATATATCATGTTACTACTTAGAAAATCACAGCACTTGAATGTTACAGGGTGGGATAAGGGATGTTAAAAAGTTCATGTCTATTTGCAAAACTGGCATTTTACACTCTTGATACCAACCCATTTACACACATGTATTGCGGAAGAAAAAAAATGTACAGTCTATATGCTTAACATTTTTAGTGCTGTAGGGGGGGGGGGGTTCAGCTACCCTAATGCTGAAGTAATTTTGGATGACGAAAAGCTTGTCGTTCTTAAAAGTCAAAAATTGCTTGATACCCTCAAACATATTTTGTTATCATCAAGATGAACAATGAAATCTTATAGACTTAGATTGTGGTTTGTATATTGGTAGGATCATCAGGGTCAAACAACTCCTTGAATATACTGCCTGAATTATTACAATTCACAATAGAATAATTAAATTTTTTCCACATTGCTCTTGAACTTCATGATTTCCATAACAAATTTATAACAAGGTGAAGATAAATTTGAATGATTTCCGAAACGTGAGAGTCTTATGCCAGGGTTTGCAAATAGTTATGACAACCTACCAGATTGGGGTACATGATAGCTACCTGTGGGGCAACAGGGGTATCTGTGATGATGGGAGGGGTGGGATTATCTTGGAGATTACTTGAATCATCCTCTGTTTCTTCTTCAGTCTCCTTATTAAAGACAAACATTCAAGGAACCATATACATTCACACAACAATTCAATAATTATACAGTGACATATTCTTATTTGTGCAGGAGTACGGCATCTTAAAGATGAAGTTGAGTTCTGGTCATGCGATTGCATTGTGAAAGAAACGTTGTGGAACCGACCAGAAAAGGTTGATCATCTAGCATATAAGAATTTGTGTGTATTGCAAGGTTCTGGAATCATCGAAATGATAATAAATTTGGCCAAGTCTTGGTAAAGTTACAAACACTGTACACAGAAAGATGTATATGGGACTACACGAACATGTGGCGTAAAAAGCCGCCCCCCCCCCCCCCCCCGATTTTTACAATGTTACATGCATATTTAGAATATGAAGGCAACTGAAGAGCCATGCTTTTCAGGGAACATGTCTTATCTGATGTTCTTCCACTCTTGCATAATAAGAATTAGTAACGCTCACAAATTATTTTTCACCTCTTCCCAGAACACAACCTTCTCTTTAAATAAGTTGTTACCGTCCTTTTAAGTCACACAAGCCAACAACCACACAGCAATAAAAGATATTAAAAATCTCTAAACTATTCAACTTTGTTGATAAAAGAACACGTTGGTGACAAATAAGTTTGAGTCTTTAGCATACTGTGCAATTAACCTAATACATTCAAGGTGCCTTCTATCAACATTAGGGGTGTTTGTCACATAACATCAAACAACAAATATGTGCAAAGTACGGGTAGGGGGAGGTTAGGAGTGTGCAGGGGGGGGGGGGGTGAAACATCTACCTTTTGGGGAGTAGGGGGTGTCACAGAGATGACGGGAGGGGTAAGGCTAATCTCTTTCTTCTCTTCTGTTGCAGGAATCTTTTTTTGCCCTTTCTTCTTGGCCTAGTGAAGGGCAGTATGCAAACGGGTATAGAGTTTATAGAATTGTCTTAAAACAAATCAATACATTGACCACAAAATAGGAAGCTAGGCAGAACAAATATGCTATATCTCCCCACAAGTTATGACGAATGTGAGACTTGATCAATTTCCAATACTACTTACATATAATATTTCTCATTCCAAAAGATACAAACAGTCATATACTAATCACAGAGTAAGTAAGTTGATAAGTTGTAAACATAATGGTAGACAGACAAAAAATACAGGTTAACCAGTCATCAATCTACGCATGCATGTTTTAAATATAATGAGGTCAGCTGGATAAGATTACTAAAACCATCACCAACACTACTACCACCAAGCTGCTTATCTACATGCACATTTAAACAATAATGGTCTAATATTTATTTAATGAAATGGAAGTGAAAATCTTCTTTTTTCATGCTCATTTAGAGGAAATTAGAATGTAGTAGGAAAGGGGACTGACTGATGCTGTGTTCAATGCACTGATGTTCTTTGAACAAGATTACAGCATGACCTTTGCAACATATTGAAAAGCTTGATCAGAAGATTCCTTTAATTGACCTTTAGCAGAGCTTTACAATGCACATCAATAACTCAAGCAAGCAGCATCACCATGCATAAAAACAACAATGCTTGCATGATATGAATGAAGGCTAGCAAATAGCAGATGATGGATGATCTTACCTCTTGAACCTGTGGTAAGAATGGCCCTGTATTATTCAGTCTATCCCGTGAGTTACGTCTTTCTGGTGCTGAGCCAGACGGTGTAGATGAAGCTGTAGGTTAAGATTCAAGTTTTTGGTGATCTACTTGTAAAGGAGTTATCACTCAATATCAATTTCCATGATTTAAAAAAAACATAATATTGAGGATTCTTTTATTCCATTTTCGAAAGTGATTTTTGGGAAACTCTGATAACTGTCCCTTACAAACATTCAATCACTTTGCAAGAGCCTGTGTCATGCTGTGACTTGAAAGAGGGTAGCAACATGACAACATGAATGTTTTCATATATTTTTTTCTTCAGATGCAGCAATGTGTTCATGTGAAATGTAAACAAGCATTAAGTATTTAAAGAAAGATGATAAGAAATATTCTGGTGGAATAGTTTTGATTTAGAAGGGTGTAGCGATATCATCATGGCATTATGGTGGCCTGTTGATGGTAAGTATTTTGGGGTAGCTAAATGCCTTTGCTTACAATAGCATCAAATTTCATAAATGAGCTCAACGTGATGATGGTGCATTACATACACAAATAATAAATGAAATACTGCCTGTCTTCAATGAGGATGATTTTTTTTGTATCCTTACCAACAGGTTTGAGGGGTGGTTTATCCCTGGTTGGTGTCATATCCAAGCCTCTTGGTGCTGGGGAAGGTCTGGCTAGGCGTTCCTTGGGCTGTGGTGGCCCTGATGGGGGCATGGACGGGGGTCCAGTAGGGGGCGCTGTAGGGGGCGCAGATGGGGGCTTGGGAGACCTACCCATGGGAACAGGGGCTTTAGCTGATAAAGGTCTGGTGGTAGGGGGCTTGGGAGCTGTGCTACTTGATGGAACAGGTGGCTGTAATGTGTAAATGAATAGGGGATGATGGCATATGTTATACATGTGCAACTGACAGCTTACTTTGATGGGCATGAATGTACCTGCTGCATATGCTGTATAACCTGACCAAGTCAATCTTATGATAATATCAATTGCAGTAAATGGATATCTAATAGGTAGGAATCTGTTGGCTCCTGTCAGCATCACAAAAGTCATAGAAATACTTGAGTGTTAAGCGTGTAGCGTATGGCTTTTAATGAAAGTGTGATTGTAGCATAATACAAAATTGTAGTCACATTAGAGCATTAAAGTAGCATTGGAGTAGCATTAGACAAGAATGTATACCTTCTGTGGTGTATGAATGACCTTTGGCGCCATGTAGGTATACTGCCATCTGATCATCACATCAATCGTTCCATTGGCGCCCTCATTCTATCACAACAAATCAAGAATGTTATACAAATGTTGCATCAAAGGAGAAGCTACATTACTTAATTGATGGTGATTTGCTGAAATAAAAATGTACAATGTCAGGTAGAAATGTACTTGGTAGCTAAGGAATGAATCTCAAGATGGGTTGGTATTCCTATACTACTAATATCTGCAGTATTCCATGCACAGTTTGCACACATACATGGTATTCTTTGAAACATCATAATTTCATTTGGTCATCAACAAATAAGAAAGGAGATTAAACGAACGATGTTATCATTCCATTTACTTCAGCAAAATATTAACAGTATAATTACTTTATTTCCTAATACACATACAAGGTAATGTTGACAAATTTAGTGTCCTGGATTGAAATAAGACAATGACTGCCTCAGAAGAATGGAAGATCAATATTTTCTCTTTTCTCTGTGAATGAAAATGCAGCCTCAGATGCTTCAAAGTTAGATAAAGAATTTTCATCACTCGCTAAATGTGTAAGGAATTCAAAGATTAAAAAAAAATTGTTGATAATGAAAATGAACTTTATAAACACACTGTACAGATGAAGGTAGTTTATTTACATTTCTGAGTTCAAATGTTCCCTTCATTGGTTTGTTGTTGACTAAGCTGATGAGAGGAACCTTGGCCACTCCTAGGTAGGCTGTGTCCTCTGGATCCGTGTCATCAAACACATAGAAATCAAGAGTCTGCAAAATAAAAAAATTTGAATTGGAGATGAAACAAGATTATTAAGTAATCAAATGAATATATATATATAATCATATTGGTTACTATTCGAGCCATAAAACAAATAAGACTTTTAGGCGCATTTTACTTAATTCTCCAGGAGGTCCCTCTTGACATTAAATTCAAAACACATTGAATAACAAATAATTGTGTGATAGCATATTAACTAAAGACACAGTTTATCCACTGGTAAAAGCCAGCTCCCAAAACTCAGGAATATTCAGCTAACCCACCTATATAAAAAGGAAACTGTAAAGCTGTTTCCACTGCGATATAAAAAAAGAAAACAGGTGCACACCTGTAATTTTTTTACTGGTTGTATTATAAGGGGCCAACTACTGCCCTCTCTTGCACAGCCAAAGAATTACTAATGGAATAGTTCCCACCTCTGTTCTGAGATACCGGTCAAGATCCGGTGTGACGGGTACAGGGTAGGTCTGCATGTCATTGATCTCTGGTGTGTTGCTACTCCGGACTGTGGTGGTGTCATGGTCGTTGAAATCAAAGAAGCGATAGATGATATACGGGTTGGGCTGGATGCCTAGGGTAACGAAGGAGAAGAACAGAAAAGGATAAGCTAGAGAAATGGAATATCATGAGCTTGAACATGTTTGGTTGGTTCATACAAATGCCTTTAAAAAAGGTTGTGTCGAAATCAAGAAATTCAAGAATATAGGAATGCCAATATAACAAAAGCTAAGATATACTCCTTTCAATAATGAGTACATATGTGAACTTATTGTTGCTATGATATAGAAAGCCTTGAACAGCCTGAAATCAGACACAAATGTGATTGATGATAACTGATACGCCAATTTTTTTTTAAAGCCCATCTGCACTAGTTTGGCCAGGGGGATTAGACCTCCCTGCAAGGTCACTGACAGGTGGTTATCTCGTCAAATCAGCTCTCAATTAACATAAGAAAAAGGGGATCATGGGGGACCAACAGGCACCGATTAGGCATTGTTTGCTATATAGAGGGTGCAAGTAGCTATAAGTAGTGCAGTGGGGCTTTAAAATTGAAATCTCCCAAGCTCTATCACCACGAGGAGTGAAGCACATGTACTCACCTTCTCTTCTAGCTTTGACATCGCTACATCTGATGACCTTGACTGTAAGCTCATTAATGTTTTCATCTCTATCACGGGTTGGTGGTTCCTCTCCCGTCTGCTTCAGGTTGGATAAGGCTTGCTGGGTGTTCCTCTGATTAGATGCCATGTAACCAAGGGCCTTCACACGCTCCTGTATCCACAACAAAAACATCTCATGAAGTTGTTCTATAAACATATGGTCTTTATGTTATTTACACTTGAATTAAAGGGATTAAAGGGGCTCTTTGGAAAAGAACTACCACAGTCATTATTTAATGTGCAATCAGCAGGGTACAGGCTCCCTATGTTTACACAGAGTTAAGTGTTTATCACTCCGATTTACATTTCAGACTTGATGAATATTTATAACCCTTGAACTAATTTGCGATCTGCAGATAAATACCCGCTTGAGAGTCCTCGAACACTCTCTTCTAGGGGATCGATCATTTACTGCCTGTGCATCGAGATTGTGGAATGGTCTCCCCCAAATCCTTCGCTCTTGTCACAAGTTTCCACTTTCAGAACTCAACTAAAGGCATACCTACATGTATTTCAGATTGCTTACAATTAGTCAGTGCTTTTTTGTCTTTCCCAGTTAGAATCATAAACAGACATTTTTGGTAGTGTTTTAGTCTCATCAGCGCCTTTCATTAGGCAAGAACTAGATATTGGCGCTTTATAAATACCTGAATTGGATCACTTCAATTCTGTATTCAAAAGAAACGTGTTATTACTTGTTAAATGTACTCGGGTAAAACAAAGATTGTATTTGGTTCTTACCCTGAAGAGTCGCAATGCCTGGTCCATAGGTACCCTCAGTCTCACCCAGAACTCTACGGTTCCATAGATCACATCGGTACGACCAGACTCCACACCTTGATGCATAATTGAAAGAAAACAAATTAATGTTTGAGCAAGGACATTAATAACAATAATAATAATAATATTATTCCACTTTTATATAGCGCTTAATACATCTATGATGTCTCTAAGCGCTTTACAGATATATTACCCCGGTCATTGGATTAAATGCTTGACCGTGTGCACAATCTCCACTCCCTGGGGAGTATTCCAGACAGGCCTTACTTGACGCTCAAAACTGTTTGACCAACAAGACGGTCGGATCCTATCAGGTACCCATTTAACACCTGGGTGGAGAGTAGCAAGTGCAGGTTAAAATCTTGCCAAAGGATATTAGTGCCGTGTCGGGATTTGAACCCTCGACCTTCGCATTCCCAATCAAGCACCTTTAACCCAGGATTGTGAGAAATGGCAAAATCATATTCCTTTTCCTCAAAGATCTTGATTTACACGAAGACAATCCAAGATTAATCCTCTTTTTGGGGAAAGGTTCTTGGTTTGAGACTCACCTACAAGTTGTGCTGATCCATGAATCCTTCCCTGAGGTTTGTCCAGGAGATCCCTGAACTTGAGTTGACAGGCTGCTATCGTACGGAACTCTGTACCAATGGCTTGGTGTACCTCCAGCGTGGTAGCTCCTTTCATGAGGTGATGCAGGAAGAAGTCATCCACGGTGACACGGTACTGAGATGTGAACTTGAACACAGGTCTGGTTTAAGAGAAAGGAAATTTAGAAGCATTCATTTACCAGTTTAGGAAAGGCATTATTAGTACCAATATAAAAATAATCATCATTCTATAACTGATTAATGTCTAGCTAAGAGGCATTCAATTTAGCACGTATGCTATGGAGGCAATATGCTCATATGCTGTAAGTCATCAGAGTATAGGCGATCAAACACAACATCCAAGGAATTAATGTGACTTAGCATTAAAGGGCAAGTCCACTCCAAAAATTTACTTTCAATAGAAGCAGAAAAATCAGACGAACCAATCAAAAACAGTTTGAGCAAAATCGGATAACTAATAAGAAAGTCATGAATTTTTAATGACATGAAAAACTTTGAAAATCACTAGAAGAATTTGCAACTCACTCATGAGTCTGTGATGTCATGTCCTCACTATCCACTTCTTATTTTCTTTATATTGATAATACATTTCCTATTTTCCCTTTAAGAATCTTATTTCTTCACACAAGCATCCAAGTTAGATTCATAGTATGATTTCTATTCAGCATGATAAAGCATGATTTTAATCATGAAAAATGTGAATTTTGATAAACTATTTATAGTCAATAATTTTGAATATACAATACCGATATTCAGAAAATAGTATCAATTCTTCAAAGTTAATAAAAGATTTTTCTGCATCTATTAAAAGCAAATTATTTTTGGAGTAGAATTAGCCTTTAATAGCAACACAGGAAGGATCATGCAAGAATCCTACTCACTTGTCTCCTTTGACCACCGGTGTAGATTGGAGCTCAAATTCAAAGAATTCATAGGTAGCGAACGTTGCTGGCTCGTTATCTCCGAGCTCTCGGAGACCTTCCTTGGAGAAGGAGATCTAAAGGAAGCAAGATTAAATGAGAAAACATTGTTTAGAAACATCTAAAAATACGTCGCCCGACTGTCGATCACAAGGCCGCGGTTCGATTTCCGCCCCTGCACTAATGTCCTTTGGCAAGACATTGATCTACATTTGCCACACTCAACCCAGGTGATGTAAATGGGTACCTGGTAGGAATTAATTCCTTGGAATGCTGGAGCGCTGTAATGGCAGCTAGGCTAAAGCGGGGGTAATAATAAATGCGCCTTGGAATAGTTTTACTAGATATACGGCGCTATAGAAATGCCTATTATTATTATTATTATTATTATTATTATGCTCATCGATCAATCTATGAATAACAACAACAAAATATGAAACTGTACACCAGCTGATGACTGCAGAAAAACTCAAATAAGGAGGGCTTGGTTTTTGGTTGGTGGAAACAATGTATAGGACGATGGGCACACTAGAATGATTCTTCTATGAATATACATCCGTCTGAAACAGCTGCATTTCAATGTTAACAAGTTTTATCTGGATTAGAATTTGCAAAGGTTATGCCATCAACTCTAGATGTTACCTACAGAGGTTTAAACAAATATTGCCTTGACATTTTTTCTATATAATGCTGAAGCATGACAGGCAGGCTATCAATGTTGAGCTAAATTATGAAATGTGATGCTGTTGTAAGCAAAGCCGCATTTAAATACCCCCAAATACTTACTATCAACAGGCCACCATAATGCCACGAAGATATCGTTAAACTCTTCTAAATCAAAACTAAACTCTGCATATATACGAGAAGGATCACTCACTTTTTCTATATGTATCTCCATGAGATTCTGACCTCTCTCGAGCTTGACACTCTCATCGACCTCCTCATAATCATCTTCATCCTATGCATGGCCAGAAGATGTACAAAATGAGAGAGATGAAAATGCAGAGTTGTGATTTAAAAAAAGAAAATTGGACAAAGAGCGAGGGAAGACAGAGATTAGAAAATGCTAATTATGTGAAAATGGTCAAACGGCAGAAGTAAAAGAGCAACACAAAGTAAAAAGACATATGCTGAAATACTCCAGAACTAAACAGATAAGCATACACTTTGTTATAATCCATAACATGAACATTTATCAAAAGAAATGTACTTGTTTGTAAATACTGATTTTAACATATATTTTGCACATTTAATTTCTTGTATCTTAAAAAAGATGGAGCTGCGATCACTATGAAGAGAATAAAACAAAATAGATTGAAAATCAAGACAGGAAGACCATTAATCTTTCAAAACAACTTTTTCAATTTTCTTCTAGAGGTTCCATACATAGCTTTAAAAGATAATATAGATTCAGAAGCTTGTAGATAAATGTTAACTCACCGGTGCAATATCAGCCATCTTGAATTGTTTAGTTCCGTAAGCTATGTCCTTCATCTGTCTCTCCAGTTTCTGTACGAAGAAAAAAAACACCCAAGAAATAATGATATGAAGTATTAGGAGATATTTCTAGATTCTCAACCAAGTTTTAAAAAGAAAACAAATATCCACTTTGTAAATGAGACAAGTACCATTAAGATTCCTTTACTGGACCTAATTACAGGTACATTTTACAAGAATCTGATAAAATTGTTCAATATGTGAGCAATACAATTATTATTAATATGATTATTATATTACAATTACGATTATCAAAGAGTTTTTTTAGTGTCTTACCTTAATCCTAGCTGCCCTTATATCGAGGAGCTGAGCGTACTCGTCGAGCTTGGTCTCATACTCCTGTTTGTAATCCTCCAGTCTCCTGGTGGAGCTCTCCACCTCCTGCTTGTAATCTCTATTGATCTTATTCTGAAGCAGAAGCATGTTGCGTGTCTTCTCCAGCTCATTGACCGTGTCTGCATGGTCCGCCTGGAGCCCACCCATCTGGATCTTCATGTCTATTAGAATAATCAGGTATGGAAGGATGACAGTTGTTCATGCTAATATCAGGCATACATTTTTTTAAAGTCTGCAAGCTTTTAAACAAAGATATAAAATGTATTTAATTGAATCTTACGTGCAATAACTCACCAGGCTCTTTGCCCTCCCCCTCGTTTTATTTTCATGCTTCCAATAGTACGACATTTAATTCAAATATTGTTAATATTATATATTATATACGAGGGATGGACTCTTGCATAAGGACTATACTCCTTTTAAGCTCATCCTTCACTCTCATTATGTTGTGTTTTGTTTGGATGTATGATATTTATGTATGTTTATTCTGTATTTGTAAATGTGACTGTTGTATATAGTCTGTATTTTTAACGATGAGTGTAAATAAATGAACTTGAACTTGAAAATAATCAAAAGGATCACTTGCCTGCATCGAATGAAATTCTACAACACAAGTCTAAATAAGGTCCGCTATTTCATATGGGTGCATTTGGCAGTTGTCTACAAATATATTTTGTAGGTCATGTGGACAGAGTATACAAAAAATAGAATAACGGTAAGTCAATGCAACATTCCTCAAACACCATTCAGAGGGGATTATCAAATTGGATTTCAAGATATTTGCCTACTATTCATCATTATGATACCAACATCATTCTTGAACTTGAAGATGCTCTTGCTACCCAAATAATATGTTACTTGTTTTTATTCCTACATACAACTCCTTTTATGGCTTGGGAAAGGCTGCTACTACTTACAGACAAAAAATAAGTTGTAACAATCACTTACAGACAAACAATAAGATGTAACAATCACAGCACTCACCTCGATTGATTTCATCATCCACCTTCTCTAAGAAGTCCAGATCCTGTGTACCTCTCTCTTTTCTTTTCTGTAAAAAGATAATACACATTTAGAGTGAGGGTTCTATATCCTTGTAGGTAAACAATCTTCTATTTCAATAGAAACATTGCTAAATATTAACAAAACCGACAAAAAAGTAGACTGTGAGGGCTTGTAAGGGTAGCATGTAATTGCCTTATATTATAACCTGAGCATAGTATGATTAAAAGTGTGCTCTATCATTCGATGAAAAATATTTATAATTGGAATATCTCTGATCTGTTTTTTTAATTTTATTACAGCTCAACAATAATTTGTGTAAATCCATACAATTTGCTTAGTACCACATTGATTTGACTTCTGAATTCTTTCACGATGGGTAGTAAACAAGGACAAGTTTTCCTATAAGCCTCAGTCTTTGGACTGTACCTTGACAAGTATAAGTGCTTCCTCCATCTCATTCCAATCCACAGCGCTCTCTTTGGTGAAGAACTTCATCTTCTCTTGCAATTCTTCAAGCTGCTTCCTGACGGCATAGTACTTCACCTGCATATCACGATTCTCTTTCTGTAGCTTCTCATACTCCTCTATATAAACATACCAAAACAAAAACAAAACAAATCATATTAACAACTACATGAAGAAACAAGAGAACTAAGAGAAAATAAATACAAGTCCAAATTAAATAATGACTTTGTATCAATTTATGCCAACCAAACATGATTTTGAAGATACTGCTGTAAAACTATATGCATGAATGAATACACAACTCTAAACATGATGCCTCTATATCATTGGTAAAGAGATGTAAGCTGGTCAAAGTCACTTCTCTAGTCTTCCTGTACATTATACCTTGGTTTTGACCAGTTTGTATCTTTTGGATAGTAATCTTCAACAGTTTGGATACATGAGTATTCTTTTGGTGCTCTTTACAATCACATTTATTCAAAATTGCTTTTGATGATTAACTTACTCTGTTCACATTGATGTATATTTCATATGTATTGTAATTTGTAGGTTATTTTTGTTGTTGTTGTATTGTTTAATATGTAATTGTTTATAGTTGGATTTTGTTTGTTATAGCACTTAGAGACTTTGGTGGTAAGCCCTTTATCTGAGGAGTTTGAATTTGCGAGGGTATCTGAAGAAGTATTCCATTATTAAACACGGGCATGGCAGAATGCTTTTCAAGAATTCTCCACTCGAGGTAGAAAATATTGCTATTGGCAGTCTCCTATGGACAGCTTCTGTATTCTGGCGTGTACCTCTTTCTTCATTGAGTTTATCCAGAAGTGTGTTCTTATCATTGAGATCTCCTTTTAAAGTGGCCTCAAGTTGAGCAATCTGGAGTTTGAGTTGCTTCTCATTGGCACGATACTGACGTTCCCTCTCAGCATCAAAGGCACTGCAGGAAGAACAAAATGCGTACAGGATTTAGCATATTCTTTGCAGAGACCTGGGGGGCGTTTCACAAAACTTGTCATCAGTGACAAATGACAGTTTATGTTATAAGCTACTGAAATCCTTGCTTCTGATTGGTTATCAGCAGATTTGTCACTGATTTTTGTCATTTGTCATTGAAAAAAGGCTTTGTGAAACACCCCCCCTGAACACATGATACTCTCTCACTACCTCACTAAATATTAATTAAACGAACCAATTTATTACACACAAATTTATCAAGAATGATTGTATGAAAACTCTTTTCTTGAAATGATTTCAGAAGATCCCAATTAGGAAAATGCATTCATGCACTACATTAAACAAATATGATGAAATAGAAGAAGAAAATCTACTCAATAAAATATTGAATACCCTTTCTTCAGTGTACTTTTAATTTGAAATCATTTAATTCTCATAATATACTGAAATCACAAAACCCAAACAATAGTCATTGATACTTGTGCAGAACTCTATGCAGATGTAGCCATCTTGCTGCACAAAATATTAAGATCTGCGATAACAATGATTCTCAATTATTGAAAAATAAAGTAATTTCCAGAAATTCACAAATCTTCAACTCACCTGTTCAGTAATTTCTCATTAGCCTCTCTCAAAATATCTTTTTCATTTTCAGTGTCTGTAATTCTCTCCTGCAGCTGTATCAAAGGAACAGAGAGAAGGTGACATAGAAATGTGTCCACATATATCTGATTCTATACAGAAACTAAACAGATACAAGTTACTTTGAAGTAACTAATATATCTCTAAAAGACATTTTTTTGGTGAAACATTATTAACAACAACACAGAATAAAGTTGGCAAGATGCAGATTGAGTAGTAATAGGTTTGAAGGGCTTTGTTCATATTACAGGTATTATAATTTCATGAAACTCCTTCTTTTATGTTTCCTTTGCATCCATTGATTAAAAACTTACATTTGTACTCATGCAAACTTATATCTATGTACATGAAACAATATCAAGGTATTCAATAATTAATCATCATTATAACATTACTATGACAATGAAGAATGAAAAGCCATATACCCGAAGAAATTAGTAATAACTATAATAATCTGGATTTATAAAGCGCTCAATAGGAAATACCGTCTCTAAGCGCTTTACAGATATCATTAACCCGGTCAACATTAATGCCTTGTCAAAGGACATTAGTGCCATGTTTGGAGTGGACCTTTGTAATTTCAAGTCACATGCTGAAATAACTCGACTACGACACCTCTATTAATTTAATGACCCGATCGACTTACCTCTGATATATTTCTCTGTAAATTTGAGCCTTGTTTGAGTTCTGTCTGTAGTGTGAGTGACTTTGATTGTGACTGGTGTAGCTTTCTATTCAAGTCCTCCATCTCAGCAATAACAGCATCATGACTGGTCTTCACTGTGTGAAGATTCTAGTAGACACAAAACAATCCATTTCAATCCAATCCAGGATATTTTTAAAGAGTGCCAATATCTATTTGCCTTTTGAAAGCAAGACTTGGCACGTTATTTCTTCTTCCATATCAATTAATAGTAAGTATTAACTATATTTTCCTTTACTTTCACCTGTCTTTCATATTTAGTGCCTTTTCATGACTTTAAAATTAATAATATTGGTCTAAGAGAAGAGGCAAAACATACGAGCCGCCATCTTGGATTATAATGTAGGCATGCATTTTTTGTCCATTGTCATTACCTCTATTTTATCAATTTCAAAGTCATGAAAATGCACTTATTATCAACAAACATGGTCTACAACAACTCTAAATGACAAAATAATCCCAGCTATGCATGTTTTTTAGCATTTGATAACCCAAAACTTGAACATTTTCAGCATTAAAAAAAAAATTGCTGATACCAATCAAAGATGCGAGGGTGTCGCTCCGATCTTCCGATCCGATCAAAGCCCCAACTTACAGGGTTATCTTGAACCCATTTTTATAATATCAATTGCTTGTTTTGGTAAATCTGGAACTCTCTTTCTTCAGATATTAAACAAGCAGTTTCGTTAAATGTTTTTAAGTCACTTGAAAATCTAGGCACTTTATTTTAGACAGGTATTCACCAAGTTTGTTTGTTTAACTGTATAGGCATCCCCCCCCCCTTTATGTTGTAGTAAGTGATTTTTTATTTTTGTAGCGTCTTTAATTTATTATGTTACAGGGTCAGCTAATCACAAGGCTTGTTCCTTTCTTGCTGTCCCTCTCATACTTAATCCAATGTATACTTTGTTAGTGTCATTTTTGTGAATTTTACCCTTTGTATTATGTTGATTTATGAATGTTTGCATGTGTTTTCTGGATTTTTATGAGCAAATAAATTGAAATTGAATTGAAATTGAAAATTGTATAAAGACTTCAATACACATACATGTAAGAAATAATTTTTCTACTCCAAATATAAAAGTTTCTAGAAAAAGCCAGGTGGTGGATGTATTACAGTAATGCTGTAGATAAGTTTCCACTCCCTGAGGGTATTCAATTCAGACTGGTATAGTTTTTCAAACACCAGGGAGGTTTTTCACAAAGATCCTAAGTCAAACTTATCTCTAAGTTGGACTTAAAAGTTATGGAAAGCCATTAGCATCCTTGAAAATATTTTGTAAAAGTTATTTTAAAAGGCATAAAATGTTGATTCAAATCATTCATATTTTCTATTATCATGGGAGATTTCATGTTCTTGATGTGGAATTTATAGAAAGTCTAAAATACTTGATTTTTCGCTTTTTAATATATTTTATTTTAAGGCTACAAATGGCTCTCCATAACTTTTAAGTTCAACTTAGAGTTAAGTTTGACTTAGAATCTTTGTGAAACACCCCCCAGAACTTTTGATGAACTATCTAAGTGTGTAATTGTTTACCTCCTGTAAGGTTGCATACTGGGCCTCAAGAGCAGCTAACTTCTGAGATTTCTCTTTCACCTCCCTCTGTAGTTTGATCATATCCACGTTCTCCTGTATATTACTCCTATACAACAATCAAACAAAGTAAATCAGCATGAGACAGGATAAACAACATGATACAAGGTATGATACAAGGTAGGACAAAAGGTAAACAGTATTAAACCTGTCCTCACAAGACTATATGCCTCTTTATTCGATAGTTTAGTAATTCTGTTCCATGTTTATTGCTTAGTTTTTTACTAATTTGACCTGAAAGGAAATTGAACTTGTCCAAAATATGTTTTGGGATTGAATGAGTTCTCGTTGACATCATACCACTATATTTTAATGGATTGATGCGTTTTAGCGACATTGAAATTTTGGTGATGCCATGAATGTTATTTCAAATCTAAAACACTGTGTCACCCTGAAATACACTCCAATGTACTTTGGTATTTTTTCATAGTGATTGTAGTGAAGAACTCTGAGTGTTATATATTCTTAAATGAACATGTGGTCTGTATTATGCACTCCTGCAAGAGCTAATATGCATAATCCCATTTACAAATGTTTAACCTCTGGTCAACTGTGTCCACTTTTATCCAGATACATGGCAAACCACCTTAAAAAACTAATCGAACCATGCATGTAAATGAATTAAAAGGGGAGATGAAAAATTGCCGCATGCAAAAAAGCCCAAATGTGTGGCTTGTTATTTCTGTTTCAGCGTATGTTATTTTACTTTGCCACTGCAGAATTTTATTAAGGTAGTTGACTATTTCATGTAATGAGAAAAAGCTTCTCCTCTGTGTATTTTGAGATTTATTCTGCTCATTTTATGCAAATACACTGTTCATAGTTTGAGACCATGATCAAATTTTGGTTGAGCTAATCATACATTCAAATCATGCTTTATCATGCTGAACAGAAATCATGCTCTAGGGAATCAGCATGCGAGAGGAACACATAAGGTGAGAACAAAAAATCTGTGCTGGTTTTAAATAAAAATGATCACTTGCTTGTGAGAGTACCAATTGTATGTGCAGTTAGATTTCTTTTTCAATTTTTTTAAAGTAATAGGTCACATCAAATAGTCCATTAGATTACTTAAAGGTATAGTTTGTTTCATTATGTGAATACCACAAAACCCTACAAACAAATCACAGGGGACTCCTGCAAAAATCTATCACGTCATTAATCCAAGTTCCAGAGTAAAAATTATCTTAATTCTCAATATTCCAGGCGTAAAGTGGTTCTTATAGTGAGGGACAACTTATTAGTGTTTCCTCTGCTGCTTACAATCCTAAGTCTTTTAACAGACTCGTTTGAACATTTCGATGACCTGAAAATCACACCAAATACACCTATTAGTTTGTGTTAATGATATGCATTTACTCTAGATTCATATACAGTCATGTAACTCTGGGTTATGTAATCTGTATGGTTTAATTGCCAGTGCCCTGTGATGTGTATGCCTGCACATCTGGTATCAAGAAAAAGTGGGAAATCTACATGTACATGTACATGCTGTGTAAGCATCGTACACAATTTTTAAAAGAAACAAATAACCAAACCAAACCAAACAAAAGAAAATTTAATAAAAGAAAAGAAAGCCTCAAATAAAAATTAAAGCCAAACAAAATCAGTAATTAAAAAAAAAAAAAATTAGAAAGAAAAAAAAAGAAAAGAAAAGACCCAATCTTATGAAGAATGACGACTGTGCAACTCAATTATGATATCAATCGCAAATATGTATACTACATAAATGAAAGACAGCACTAACTTTTTGAATGTAGTGAATATTAGCATTCAGTGCTTGTATATACCGGTAATTGGAATTTAGTGTTAGTAACATGCATACTAGAATGTAAATTAAGATCATAATGGTGTGCAGTGTGGATGAAGAAAAAAAATGGTACATGGAACATAGGAATAATACTCACTTTGCTGTATGCCTGCAGACACATCCAATGCAGATAATGACAGAATATGAAAGAGGAGTTCAAGTTTGGAATGGCATGGATAGAAAGAATGGAGAGAGAGTCTAGGGAATATACAAGTATTCAAACTAATCTCTACATCTACAATGTTTATTTGACAAGATACAAGAAATCACATGTACATGAATAAGATAAAGATGTAAAGAAAAGGAATTTGCAGTTTGCAGAAATCCAACTGCTACTAAACTATTGAATCACAATATATACAAGTTGATATTCAAGAATTGCTTGGAAAGCATACACCAAACTTCAGAAACAATCCTAAGATTGAATGAAAGATTTCTCTGTCCAACAAAAATAAAAGGATTAATGTTATGAAATATGCTGAATTAAATTTAAAAAAAAATCACAACATGTTGCTTGGTTTGAAAGAATACTCAGAATAGCTTTTTTTTGGTTTGGGAATAGGGATAAAATTATAAGTCAAGTTATTTGAAATTATGTGTATGACAAACAGTCTCATAAATGTGATGGTGAATCAAACCTTGGAAATAGCAATACATCATGGTACACATTATTACACTTGAGTTTATAGTCATTATATATAATGAAAAGTTCAACCCTCAAAATAATACATGTATGTGTTTGATACATGGCCATTCGTTCACTTATTGTTATGATTTTTAATACATTTTTCACATCTCCCTAAAAAAAAAAATTAAACAACTGCTAGAGCATGCAATGATAGTTATGACATTTATATTTCTGATTAATTTTCTACACATATTCAAAAGTTATGACATTCTGATCTATTCACAAGTTATGGCAAAATCTATTCTACAAGAACGCTTAAATTTTGAAGAGAAGGATATTTCTCCTTCAATTGCCTGGAGATATTATATTCATATGCACAATTTACTCAGAGCTCGTATTCTTGGCATTTTGGAGTGGAGCAGTATAGGCCAGCTGAATGAAACTGCCACAAATTGTGACAAGAAGACTAAGCCCAAGACGAAAAAGCGCAACAAATTAAAAAGGCTGTATACTCACTGCTGGTTGTAACATCAATCATGTTTTTACAAAAGAAATAAACACGTACACTGTATATACACTTATCAATTCAAATAAAACACCCTCATTATGAAATAAAGTCTCCTCAGTCACAGGTGTACATGTATCTTCAAACATATCTATTCAAAAACAAAACGACAACATATGGTATATTTATCTGACCTTTGACCTGCTGACATTTGTTCCTTCAGTCTAAGAAGAACTTCTTCATGGTCAAGCTCCTTGATGCGAATCTATCACAAAAAGATAATATTGAAAGGAATGACTATCCCAGAATTGATTATGGTGAATTTAATCAGAATGATGACAAAATCAGGTAATTACAACTTTTCAGGAGTCTAATTAAACACAAAATTTCACATTTTGATGCTAAATAAAAGAAATAAGAAATCCTAAACTACCTAAATTTATATTTCATGATAACTTCCTTAACTTCTCAAACTTAAATGTACTCTGTAAACTTATTTTATTACAAAGTATTTTGTTACTTGTATAATTTATTTGCTCTATTATATATTGTTATACTAATTTGAGTGGGAAAATAAATAAAATAAAATAAAATCAATTCAAATCAACATATATAACACATTGGTGAAAAGTCAGGAAAGTTAGGGAACTGTTTTATCAAGTTCTACTCTTCTTATTTTGTATACAAAATGTATTAAATTCTCTATCTTCTCGAAAGAAACATTTCACATTTGCCTGGACTCAAATATTTGCCTCCATGACCCTGAATGTTTGTTGCACCATGATAGTTTAGAATGTCGGTGCTTCATCACTCAGAGAAAAATATAACTTAGGTTAGGCTTCCTCTTAACCCTATTTAGCCCGGGGGGGGGGGGGGGCTTGAGAAGCCCCCCCCTCGACATTTTTCGCGATAATTTTTTATCGCAAGAAAATCTTGCACTGAAAATTTGTGACTTTTTTCTTTCGAGTCTTGCGCAACTTTTGAAAGAATTTTTTCGAAAATCGGACCTACCATTACAAAGTCACGTGTCCTTTTGTCTTCGCATGTCAGCCCGAAAATCGCTCATTTTTGTGATTTGTGTACAAAACATATGGAAATCTCATTTTTCAAATAAAGAGGTAAAACATTGGTTATTTGGTCTTGTTTAGATTTTAGGTGTTTATTTTGGGGTCAAAATAGTTGAATTATATTTGGAAATGAAATAAAACAACAAAAACAATAAAATACATAAGTTAAAAAAACAAAGAAATACATAAGAAATTATCAAAACAATAGATAACATAAGGAATAACCCTGGTTTTTCAAATTTTTGTGTTGTATTATTATTCCAAATGGTCTAACAAATATATGTAGTGAGAAAGAATGCTTAAATATGAATAATGTCTGATTTATGGGCAAAAATGTGAATTTAATGACCTTATTTGCATAAATTACCATAAATATGCAAATGAGTGAATTTTTCAAAAAAATTGAAATTACCATAGTATTCTATACACTTCACTTGACATGTATGCACATTTTCGCGGCGATCGGGCGTTTCACGGCCGAGATCATAGGGGGGGGCCTGAGAAGCCCCCCCCCCCCCCCCCCCCCCCCCCCGGGCTATGCAGTTTCAAAATAGCCCGGGCTAAATAGGGTTAAGGTTTAATAGATATGACTGATTTTTTAAATAGAAAAATACCATGTTCATGACATTATTTCATCCAAACATCAAATTAGTCTATATTTCTATAAACCACTGCATCCCATCTCTATGAATAATAATGTAGAGCATTTAAAGATCAACTTTTCCTTTGACCACTATTAATTATAAAAAATCATTTAAAACTCCTTTGGTACCAATAGGTTTACACAAAACTTTGTGTCTATGAGCTTTCTAGAGCCAGACTACTTTTTTTGTTTCAATGTAAATTTTGGCATGAAATATCATTTAATACAACATGTATCACAATAAATAATAATCACTTTTTATCAGGCCATTTATACATGTACATGTAGTAACATTTACTGCTCGACCTCAAAATATTTTGGGAACATTAAAAGGGTGACCGAATGCTTATTTACACAAATATCTCACCTGTTCCATTAGTATTTCTTTCTCTTGATCTAAGATTTGACAGTTTTCATGCAAGTTATCAATCTCCTCATTCCTGATGGAAAAATCAAACAACGTCAAAGGTTATAGTTAAACACAATTTCATGAAGGTTACCTGGGCTCCTGTCTGGAAAATATGACGGTCGTGCTTTTATCCTTTTGCTTTAAATATGGCTTTGGAAACCCTCATATAAAAAATGTTGAGTTTCAATGTTTTTCCTCAGTTAAAACATACATCATCATTCAGTATAATAATAAGAAATCAATATAGTTCACTTTAATTCTTACATGTATTTTTCACTTTGTATACAAAAAAAGGAAACTCCCAATTTAGGAAGAATATAGGACAACATAGAGTTGTTACTACGATGCAATCATTCTACATATATTCCTTTTCACTCAACAAGTTTATTGATGAATGGATATCATCATTTGTAGCAGTACACACTGATTTAGTGTGGGGAATAGAATTAGACATAATGATTAAAGCACATCTTGCAAATATACAATGTTTTATTGTTTTTACATCTAATCAGCATTATTATGCTAAAAGGAGCTATAAATGTGTAGTGTGTACATTTTCATCAGATATTGCATGAATGATGCTACTCACAGCCTATCGTTTTCAGCTCTTGCTTCCTCTAGAAGACTGTGACCATATCTTGGTAGAACATCATTACGTATTGATCTGGGAGTTGCTGACCTACACATTTGAACATGAAAAAAGAGTTGAATAGAGGAAGAGGGAGAGGTGTAGGGAGGGAGAGAGGGAGAGAGAGAGAGAGTGAGATAGAGAGGGAGAGAGAGAGAGAGGGAGAGAGAGAGAGAGAGAGAGAGAGAGAAAGAGCAATATACCTTTAAAGAAATGTATTCTACTCAAAGTATAGTATTGTCGGTTTGCACGAAAGTGCATAGAAAATTACAATTGAATTTACTTGTCATTGTATTGTAAATGTAAGGCACCATTTATACATCTCTCATTGATGAATGATGTAAATAATGTTAATACAAAAAAAAATGCTTTTACACAAGTGCAAATCCACTTGATTGGAATCAATCATAAGTGATGATAATTTTGCTGACAATGAAACGGAATGAATTCCACATACCCTGCTCTATTTCCCTGCACTCTTAGATTTCTTTGTACACCATCTCCAGGAGGCTTGGGCATACCCTGTAAAGAGAAACATTTATAATATTAGCATATTCATACTGATTTGCAAATGGATTAGGGCAAGGTAAATTTTTGAAAAATGCAGTAGCTCCATCTAAAGAAGACATGATATTCATTCTAATACATAATGCTACAAATGTGAGTTGGAACAGATTTGTTGATTTTTTTTCTTCTAGTAGAGGTATTTGTCAAATGGATTTTGAGTAGTGCTGTAAGTCAGACGCTATGTTCGTGTTCGGTTCGGTTCAGCAGAGTTCGGCAATTTTTCACCCGAACTTGGTTCGGTTCGGGGTTCGGTAATATTATAATAGCAAGCAGCGTTATAGCCACGGCGGTCGGCACTGGGCGGCCTGCCGGGCCCGACCAGCACGGAGGACTTATGCACACTGCTTCCGCGAGCACGAATTTCACATTAAAAAACTGCTCTAAACGTAATTATTTGTGAAGAAAAATACTACTCACATTCGTATTTCCGTCTTGAATCATGTTTTATTTTCAATTTTAAAAGAATCATGTTTTCAATTTGTCAATAAATGATATTTTGTAAAGATTTTCCGAGACGGTTGTTGTCTATTGTTAGAGTCATGAAAGCTGCCATCTTGAATGGCTCGTCAAGAACTGTTTTTTATAAGTTGTTATTATTAATAGGAAAAATATAAAATCGCTATTTTTCCTGAATAAATAAATACCATACTATAATAGATATTTATTTTATTATTTATATTGTAAAATTTGTCTGATATTGTTACAATTATTTTTTTATTTTTTTGTTGAGCTGAACTTGGTTCGGTCACGCACATGTATTCTTGTTTATGGCTTGCGATCGCGACGTAGCGTGGTCAGGATTTGGAATTTAAATGGCGCCAGTGAAGTCGCGCCCACCACTGGATGGGCATAAATCACAAAGGCGGAAAATGGGAAAAAATTAAATATAAAATGAGCAATCATGACATAAAAATTAGGTACAAAATTACTAGTTTATTAGCTTGCAAAAACGTTAACATTTTTCTGCCGAACATCCGAACCAGGCCTTTGCGTTCGGTTCGGTTAGATTCGGTTCAGAAGTGCCATGTTTGGCGAACTTTCGTTCGGTTCGGCTACAGCACTAATTTTGAGACACTGAAATCGTGAAAAACAAAATAATTAAGAAGTAAATAAATGAACGAGAGCAACTTACTGTGTTTATCCTTGACTGGACATGGTTGTATGGTGTTCTTCTTTGGCTTTGTGTGGCAAGTTGCTGCTTTGCAACCATGAGCTGTTGAGGATAAAGGAAAATAAAATCAATTGCAGATATTCAAAATGACCTAAACCTATGCAGATAGAGATTTTCCAAAGAAGTCAACCAAACATTAGAGAAATGATCATCTTTAATGATTTATTAGTTCATGCAGAGCTGCCAACCTGTCACTTTCAAAAAACATATTATTCAGCTTGAAAAACCATATTTTTAGGTGGAAAAAACATATTTTGCCTGTTTTACGTTTTTTCCCTATAAAATGCTACTGCAATCATGTTTTTTTGAATAAAAATGCTTTCTATCATTGAGAGCTGCCGACCTGTCACTTGAGAAAAAAAAAAAAAAAAAAAAATTAATACAAAAAAAAAAATATATACAAAATATGATTTGTTAAATATATTTACCTACTTTATCAGAAAAATCCATTATTTAAAACTATAAGAATTTAAGTCAATGAGTACGAGGGCCGCTGAATTGCGGCGCAACACATGATGATGGTCTATGCCGAAGTTGGGGCACCCATTGGTGCTTCATTGCGGTCGAATCAAGGCAAGTCTAGAATTGCAATCAACTTTGTACATAAAGTCAATGCATCAAGCAGGTCCGGTGTTCGTTTTTCATTTGGCTTTTTGAAGATACCATGATTACCATCACACTCGAAGGGCTTGCGATAGGCGAAAAAACTGGTAACAAAATCGCTGATTTCTTGATTTTTAGCGCTTTTTGGGTGAAGCTGTTTCTTAAAACTGGGCTAAACCCCCGTGAGCTTTGGAAATATGGCCCTGATTTCGCATTTTTGACAGCAAAATTTGGCTTTTGGAATGGATTTTTGGAAGTAAGATCGGGACTTTCTTGTACTGACACTGTGTGTGTAGTGCAGTGCACTGATATGTCATTAGCGTGTGTGTGCATGGCCTGGGGGAAATGCGCTCGTCCTTTAGTGGTGTACATCCCCTGTATTGTGTGCAATGTACATGCGTGCGCGCTGCAGGAATCGCCAACACAAAGCAATAGCAAAACTATGCATACGCTGGTTCTCACAGCCAGCCGCTAGCCACGTTCGCACAGCCATACTCGAAACTTTCAAAAAACGTATTTTGGCACAGCAAAACGTACAGACGTATTTTCTCCAAAAAAAACGTATTAATACGTTAAAAACGTACTACTTGGCAGCTCTGTTCATGTCATTAAAAAACTTTGATTTTCACCAGTCCTTTTTTCACATCAGTGATACTGAACAAACAGCTCTAAGTGGATTGCATAGAATGATAGGATCACTCACTTTCTTCTTGTAGGCTTCACAGTGTTTCTCTACGTCTCTGATTCGTTGTTGCTGTTCTTGAATCAACTCGTCTGTCTCAATATCTCGTCCTCCTTTCCTCCTTGCTCCTGTTCCTCCTGCCCCTGTTTCACCGTCTTTCTTCTTGTTATCTTGAACCAAGCGTAGAAGCTTAGTGGCCATTCTAAGTAGGAAGGAATATTCAGGCACATATCTTACAGTGAAACAATATATTCATTAAACTCATTTTTGAGGGAGTAAATGTATTTGGAATTAGCTACAACAAAATGACATTTGTTTATTTTATGCCCCTTATGAAAAAGTGACTCCAAATAAGGCTTTTCCAGAACTAAGCATTGCCTTAATAATGCATTCATTTAACTTAATAACAAAAGTATTTGTACAGTGACCTTCTAGACTATTAAAATTCATAATACCCACATTCTAAGTGGGTTTCCCTAACACTCTGGCTGACCAATCAACATCTATCAGGGCGAACTAACCTTTTACTAAGGTTGTTACTCCTGGGTCATTTCTTTAATACAATTTACTTGGTTTTAAGGTAAAAGGAAATAATCAACCATTCACTTCATCATCATAACTCAGATTAACTCTTACTTCTTGATCTTCTCCTCCTGTTTCCTAGCATGTCTCTTAAGGATGAGGTTTTCATCATGAAGTCTTAGGTATTGGTCCTCTAGCTCCTCACGGCTTATCTTAGCAACAGCTCTCCTTTGCTGGGATCTTTTCTGCTCACTCACTGAAAATATAGTATGCTTTTCATCAGAATACTGCATTTCATACCAGTCCAAAATTGATTTTTGGCGGAAAATATTGATCAGCTACTTAAAAGCCGCTAAAACATTCCCTTCATTCAAACTTTACATGGTAATTTCAGTAGGGTCTGACGATTTCTCTAAACGTAAACGTACACAAGTTATTGTTATTTCCATACAGTTAGCAAGAAGTAGTAACATATCTGTCTTTCTACAATTCTAAAGGTAAATGTTTCCACAAAAACGTTCATTAAAATATAAAATGTTAAGGACTTACAATACATTATGATAAGAACTGTAATTCAGTTACAAGACCAACAAATAAGGTAGAGATTACAAATTTACAGTACCTTTGTCATCAAAATATTAAATTTTAAGGATTTACAATACATTGTGATAAGACCTTTAATTCAGTTACAGGACTAATAAATAAGGTAGAGATTACAAATTTACAGTACCTTTGTCATCATAAGCACTCCTGCCTGCTCCTGGATCTCTCACTGGATAATCATCCACACTGTCCGAATCCATTGTGAAACTACTGGCCAAGGATGCACTAGCTTGCAATCAATGTCTCATTATACACCAGTCTGCAAGAGGCATACTGCATGCTACAAAATAATGTAAAAAGAAAGAGTTTTCTTTGTGTTATTGAGGGCTTTGCAAGCAATCATATTTATTGAAATTTTCATTGTTTTGTTCCTTAACATACATACATTGAATCCAATCAAAACCAAATTGTGCCTGCCCAGTTGCCACACTAAAGTAATCAACAAACGATGATCGATGTTAAAAGACAATTAAGATTAACAAAAAAGAAGAAAGAGGATTTTTTTTTTTAACGGCCTTAATGTGGGAAAAATTCAACACAGAAACTGACAGAGTACACATAAACAAATTTGTTTAGGGGAAATATGCAGGATCATATGATTTAAAAAAAAAATCATCATCATCATCATCTATACGGGAGTGTAGGATATCCAGTAGGTCTCCCGGTCAGATCACTTGGTACATTAGTAAAGGTCTATGAATCAAAAAACTTAAGTTCTGGTGGGAACTTAGTCTTATACGTTAGACCTTAGGCTTTCAACAAAAACTAAATTAGAGTCTAGAACTCTAGATGACTGTTTTAAAGTTAGAGTAAAATTGGCAACATGAAAACAGATTTTGTTTTGTTTTGTTTTGTTGATCAACACACACAAAGGAACAGAGGTTATGGAGGGCAACGTTTTTATAATGAAAATCACACGTCAGTGTGAGGTTTGTTTCATTATATTAGTGAGCACTAATTATTATTTTTTTGGCTCGATGAGGGGATGGAAGGGGGGGGGGGGTATGGAGCTCATATTTTTTCAATCAACAACCCCCCCCCCCTCCTTTTTTTGTTGTTGCCAGATTCAGATTGATAATGTCTTCGTTTTAAGTTTTTAGGAAAAATACTCCAAAAAAGATAAGAAAATTGACACGAAAGGGTCGCAGCTTCGAATCAATTTGCATGCCAAAGCTAATGCCTTTAGTAATGGCTATGATGGCAAAGACTAAGCAATTATTTATTAATCATGTTAATAAAAATCGATCGTCCCATAAAAATTATTAAAATTGCTAACCACAAGTTGAACGCATGGGACTGTGCTGGTTTCTTCAGTTTTTGGTCTTCTACAGATATGCAATGCTGCCATGCTGGCGTACACTTTAATTGAAAACATCTTACGTGTAAAGCTAGATTAGTGAATAAAAATCATCTGGATTGATCATACAGGAAACACAATAGAACTCTAATTACTTACAAGTTCGAGTATTTATGCAAAATTATGGGCGTCCTCAGCGACAATGTTGTTATGGCTTTTGAAATATTTCAACTCTGCGCATGCGCAATTTAAAAATTTCCCACCTGACCATTTTGAGTCACATGATGATAAATTATGATGAGACCAAATTTTAGATGAGCCTAACCTGTATTGACTTGAAAAAAATGGTCTAGGTTATGCCATAAAAGCAGCTCCATTCTGATTCTCGCACTATTAATGAGCCATAGCCAATTAGCTTCACCCGCCTTCAAGCTTCATAGAGTGAAAGAGGTTTTGGGGGCAATTAGTTCAGTTCTGACCTTTGTTTTGTCAACTCTGAGACTGAGTCGGAGTCAGTCGGTGACGCCGTGACTGCACTGCACTGCACTGCGGCTGGTGTACTCTGGAGCTAGTGGCTGGGCGCGCGCATGGGCCGTGGACGACACTCAGCTCTGCATCTGACGAGATCGAGACTGAATTCTGACACTGACACATGATCAGGATGATGACAGGTTTGCTGATTAAGTTTTACTAATACATAATAGTAGAGTCCCTAATAAAATGTGCAAAGAAACATTGCAAGTTCAACTTCAAATTTCAATGTCTTTTTTCTCTGTGTCTATTTTATTTATGATGGCATTAATCATTATCAAAAGAATTGATAATTGAGAGATCTATCATGGATCACTAGAATTGCTCAACAATCAAATTATATGGATCGAATGTCTGCTGAAAAGTCTAGTGCCGTGGGTTGAGGCCAGGTTGTTATAATGAAGTTCTGAAGATTGTTGAAATTAATGCTTTACTTTATCATTTAATGTCCGATGAATGTGAAATCTATGAAAATTATTTTTTTAGATCTAGGCCTATTGACCTTTGTTTATCTTTTAAACTGGATAAAGTCTGTTTGAAATTTGATTTAAAAAAACACAAACAAGAAAATCCTTGAAGTCGATAGACATGACACTGACATGATCCATTAAAAATGTGTTTGATTTATTGGTAACTTTAATAATTTGTTCTGTTTTGACGGGCTAAAACTTGTAATCTTATGAAATAGTTTGTATCCCCTTCATAATTTTGAGATCTCATGTGACTCCTGTCTGTTTTCTTCACAATATGGCCTAAGCTAGATCATGGCCATTTTAACATTTTGTTAATGTTAGATTATGTTGAATTGTCTGACTTACCCTTTATGATTGTCACGTCTGCAGCAAAACAGGTTTTCAATCATCGATCATTAGCTTTAATATAACTTATTTTATGTTGTATTTTATACCAAAAAAATAAATTTCCACCGACTGTCCCCCGCCCCCTAATCTTACCTCCTTTGAAAATTAGAAGCTCATTTTTTCAAGGTTTCGTTAAAGTTGAATTAAGAGAAGGGGTGAAACATGCATAATAATTGTCTGATTTATTATCATTATGGAAAAACTGTTTGTGTATATTATGATGAGAATAAAACGAACTCATAACCTACACTTTTTCTGTCATGGTCTTAACTATGGGATATAATCTAGCACCATATTGTAATTCAGGTGAAAAGAATAAATGTACATGTTGTAGTCACTTTGGCTTTTGTAGCAGGAGCTGAAAAGGTATGCATAACAAGAATAACACAGACAAGAACACTGAGTAAGATATTTTCACCCCTGCCCCCCCCCCCCCAAAAAAAAAAAATACTTGAAGTGATTTTGATCTTGAACAATAAAGCATTATGATTATGGTATGCATTATATATAATTTGAATGTCATTATCCTGTGCTATTAACTCTTTATCTGCTGGGGATCAAAATCCAAGGTTGATTCACGGCTTGGAGTGAATGTTACATTCTTGTAACAAAGAAAGACTGTATGGCAGTCAACTGTTCCGTTATTTTTTCCTTTAGTCAATCAATGTGGGAAAAAAATTATAAATCACAATCTTTGTACAACTTAGTTTCACAGGTTGAAGTTTTCTTTGTTTGTATTTAAATGCAGATCTATTGTAAAAACAAAGTTTGTTTGTGATTTGCTTCACATAGGTAACAAAGTTCCTGTGTTGTTGGTTCTCCTGTCTTTGTGGTCTGCTGTTCTTGGGGCCCAGAAAGCAGACTTGATTACTAACCTACCTGGTCTAGCCAAACAGCCTAGCTTCAACCAGTATTCTGGTTACCTCAACGGCACTGCCAATCATATGCTGCACTACTGGTAGGAAGCATTTTAAATTGAGTATCAAGATCTTTGTCAGAATGGAGTTAACCTCTTCATACAATTTACATGCCAGATTAGCACCATGAGCTTCTATTTTTAAAATTATAAATCTCATGAAGCTGTAAATAATAACTCTTTAAACTACTTGAGTACATCCTTGATGAATTTGAAAACTTTCTGGAAACGAAGTCATCAGTTATCAAACTTTTTAATTAATTTCTTTCAGAGCACTATAGAAGATAAATTTCCACTCATTTGATGATATTTGCAATCACTCTGGGTTTAATCTTAAATCTTTGGCTTACATCATTTAGAAAAATAACCATCAATTCACAATTTCCTTCTTATGCTCAGGTATGTGGAGTCTGAAAACAGCCCTACTAAAGATCCTCTGATTGTATGGTTAGGCGATGGACCAGGATGTAGCGCCCTCTATAGCATATTGGCAGGGAATGGTCCGTACCTCGTCAAAGAAAATGGATTCGATCTGGATTACAATGACAATAGCTGGAATAAGGTGATAATCATTTCAATCCTGTTACTGTCATTCACAGACAAAGGGAAGATAATAATATTTTGGTCAAAGGGCAAAGTCACTGAGCCCTTGGTCAAGTCCTCTCAGAAGTAAATATATTTATGAATTTGGCCTAAAAGAAGAAGAGGATATTCAAAGTAACTTGGTTTGGTTTGATGTTTTTATTATTTACTTGACTGCTAAGAAAGCATGTTTCTGCTTGTAAGTAAGCAACCAAGGGGCCGTTTCTCGAAACCAACTCCATGACAGTCATGTCTTTGTCGGCGACCTACGGAGATGTCATGAAGTGGATAAACCGTTTCACAAAGCCATGACAGACATGATATCGATATATCGCGATACTAGCAGCTCAAGAACATGGTCTTTGTCACGATCCATTTGATTTATCAAGAATAACCTCAAAACAAGTTTTGGGGCTAAAATTGTTCAAAAAGAAATATATACATATAAATTCTCCTAAAATAAATAATAAATAGTGTCATTATCAAATGTAGATCACCAAACGATTTGCATATTTCTGTAAAGATTCTTAAATTGAAGAAAAACCGGTGAGTGTTTTTTTTTTGACATTCGAATGAAAAGTTAGTTGAAGGATACCGTAATGTGATAGTTTATCAATACGTACTTTTTTTTTTATTGTGACGAGGAATTTTAGGCAAAATACCTTTTCTTAGCCAGTTTTTATTCTAGAGTCTCATAAATACTCGTTATATAATTGATTTGATATTGAAATATAATTTGGAAGAAGTAATTAGAGAGGGAATAATAATGCACATAGGCCCCAAAGGTATGACGGTATCCTAAGAAAAGACTATGGATCGACTATGGAAAATGATGTGTAACATTCTTATCTCTCTTATTTATATGTTATAGTATAATGATTTGTGATTTAATGTTTATCTTCAGCTTTTTTAAATTTCTGTATAATTTGTATTATCACTTTTTTACATTTGCATTTCGCATCCCAGAGAATTACGTACCGATCTCGTCTATATTTTTCTCAAAATGATAGTGAAACTAATTGTACATTTTGCGGCCCATGGAATGGCAACAAACTTACTTGTGATGGCGCTTTACAGCAATTAAAAAGATATGACAGGTTTGGAGCAGTGACAACTTGCTTGTCGCGGAAGTTGTCGCTCATCTTGACAAAGAGGGCTTTGTGAAACACTTAGCTGACAAGTTGCGTGACAGTGGCGAGATGTCGTTGATCTTGTAGTTATGACGGTTTCGAGAAACGGCCCCTAGGGTACCAACAGCTTTAAGTCCTTTCTGATGGACTCAGAAATGAGGAATAATGCTTTACCAAAGGGCACTAGTGCATCAACTTAGTTTCAAAACTGAGACCTCCGGTTACATTACCACCGCTCTACCACTGAGCCATCACGTCTCCTTCGTGTCTCCTTATTATGTTCATTGTTTCTTTGTTTGTCTTTATGTTTCTACAGTTTGCCAATATCTTGTACATAGAATCACCTGCAGGTGTAGGATTCTCCTATTCTACCGATGGACTTACTAAGTCTGATGATAACCAGGTGAGACACAGTCCTGATGTACAGGGGATTGGGACATCCCCATAGATAAATTGTAACTGACATCGATGTAGTGTAAAATGTTTAACCAGATTTATGATTCACATGTCTTAAATGTGCATACCTTGTGACCACTAGGGGGAAGAGTGGGATAGAAGAGGCATCTCACAACCTTGGAAATAGATGAAGTAAAGAAGGAG
Organism: Strongylocentrotus droebachiensis; assembly: GCA_035222895.1. Classification (NCBI taxonomy): domain Eukaryota; kingdom Metazoa; phylum Echinodermata; class Echinoidea; order Camarodonta; family Strongylocentrotidae; genus Strongylocentrotus; species Strongylocentrotus droebachiensis. Next base: position 110,791 of record JAVYIG010004342.1, on the reverse strand, counting down.
AGAGGGATACAAAAAGGATGGAAAATTGAAACTGAGCACACAGGGGGTGGATTGGTGAACTGAATTGGAGGATAGATACAAATGGATGGGAATGAAAGAGAAAGAAAGAGAGAGGAGAGAGAGAAAAAAAAAAGGGGGGGGGGGGGAGGGGGTGTGCAAGAGGTTGGTTGATTAATATGTAGATAAGGAAACTTAAAAACATTCATAATTTTCTTTCCTTTCCCAGGCGACCAGCGACCATGTGGCCGCTCTGCAGTTCTTCTTAACTGAGTTTCCTGAAGTAATTAGTCTTCCCATGTACATCATGGGGGAGGGGTATGGGGGTGTGTATGCTCCCCTGCTGGCACTCAAGCTACAACAGACAACTAACATTACTACTCTTAAGGTAAACTATACCCATGTGCTTATCTACTTTCAGTTGTGTATGTTTTTCCTCTTTGTGATGTATTTAGGTAATAGTAAACAAGAGGTCATATAATTATTCAAAGTGTAAGTCAAGGATAGTATACTGTTTTACTGTTTACCTCCAGATTAAAAATGTAAATTAGATAACTCATTTTGAATCTGATGTGAATACTTTTTCGTTTCAAATAAGAAGAGCATTACAAGTGAAACTGTTTTGAAATGTTATGTAATAATAATGATAATAATAATTGTATCATTTGATATTTTATAGTGCTCATATTTGTCATAAAGTGTGTTTAAGATGCTCTAATATTGTCTTACTCCAGCCAGGGAACTCATGTGATTAATATGATCCCAGCTGTACAAATGTAAAAACAAATGTAAAACATTTGATGTAATCAAAAAAGTTGAGGTTCTAGTGAAGATGTATTTGAGGTCATCCAAAATTTGTTTCCTTATCCTTCTTATCATTCTAATGTTTGAGTAATTTTTTTTTAAAGAGTCAGCATATACAAAGATCATTGCAAGATGGAATTAAATGGTATGTTGTATTTTACAGGGCTTTGCTGTTGGTAATGGGATGACCAGTGAAGAGCAATTGGCAAACTCCCTGATCTACTTTACATACTACAGAGGTATCATTGGTGACCAGTAAGTTACTCTCCTGATGCTTGATAAAAAGAAACAGATTTTGACATTCTCATTTGCTTTTTATGTTATTCATAGACTTAACTGTGCTGTCAAGGAATGCGATGGAAAATATGGCAGGGAAGACGACATTTTCTTGCGTATTCTTGCTCTTACTGTCAAAATTATGTCCATGGAACACATAATGCCTTTCTTCATGTATCGACTTTGAGGGATTAAGGTCCTGAAACATGAACAAGGATATGATCAGTTTTTAATTTTTTCTTTATTTTTTCCAGATTGTGGAGCACCCTACAACTTACTTGTTGTGTTAGTGGAAAGTGTAATTTCTACAATTCCTCAGATGCAGCCTGCACTGTTGCTGTAAGTAAAAAGTACAACTCAATTTTCAAGATTTCTACCAAGTAGAACAAATGTGTATTTCATGAAACCGCCCACCAGTAATAATTTGTCCACACTTTTACCAAAACTTGATATCATAGGGTTCAGTGTAATTTCATGGATCATAACCAAAACATGCTTCTCCCTTTTAATATACAAGTATAGTGCATTACCTGAAGTTACCGTAAAGTATTATGATCCTGCAAGATGCACCCATTGCCAAGCAAAGGATGTAGATTTTTCAAAATTCTTTAAAAAAATTCAGGTACATGTAGGTAGATTATGTGCGCATGCTGTTGGAAACCGTATCCAGACATCTACCCCCTGGACATCCATCCCCCGGATAACCTACCCCCTAGGATAGTTGTCCCAGGGGGTAGCTGTCCTAGAGGGTAGTTGTCTTGGGGGATAGTCATCCTAGAGGGTAGTTGTCCGAGGGGTAGTTGTCCTAGGGCCAGTTGTCCTGTATTCAACCGTATTCAACACTATTCTACAACTTGAATTTTGTTGCCGTCAATGATTATTCATGCTCTTTCTACATGCAAACTTGAACTGATTTCTCTCTTTGTCTATGCACAGGTTGACAAGGCACTGATGAATGTCGACTCAATCGGCCTGAATCCGTACAATATTCTGACTGACTGTGTTGGAGAAGCCTCACCACCAGGGGGCGCCCTTCAGAAAGATGGCTACGTACACTATGGAACCAGTCCCTCTGACGTCTTCAGATATAGCAAATATGCACAGTCAAGGCAAATGGTGTGTTGGATTTATTGCTGAGAATGAGTGAAATCTTGAGTTAGGATGCAGCTGTTTTGAGGTGGAATAAATTGTACACTGTCTTCCATGAGGTTGGAATAATTTTCGTCTTAACCCATTTCATGAAATGATCAAAAATATGGTTTATTCTTTAAAGATAGAGTTAATATCTTCTCAGAATTTTGTTGATCAGTCTCTATGACTCTTTAGATTGATCGGATGAATAAAGTTCTGAGTAGATATAAACTTTATCTGTCAAGAATAAATTCAAATTGTCATAATCATGTCATGAAAAGAGGCAGAACAAAATATTCCAATTGAATGGGTAACAGTGTAGCTCATGTATCAGTGCATAATACTCAAATGGCTCCGTAGGATACAAATCTTTATTCCTCTTTCTTCCAATTTCTCCTTTTCTATTTCTGCTCTCGTCTTGTATCTACCTTACTAATATTTCTTGTTTGAAGTTTACATGGATCTATCATTGGAGATTATTGTTTCGATACTGACGTCAGTGAGGAAAAATATGGGGATTTCAATTTCTAACAAAGCTTAAGGAATCATCAAGTTCTTCTTCTCTGCTTTATATTTCCTTTGTGGCTGCACCCAGTTCCTTCATAAACGACCCAGTCATAAGATGAAGCAGGACATACAGTGTGTGAATACAAGTCTAGTGACTGGTTACTTGAGTAGCCCCTATGTAAGAGAAGCCCTTCATATCGATGGGAGCAGACCAGCATGGCAAGTGTGCAAGTAAGTACAATCTCATGTTTATAATAATTATAATTATTAGACAAAATGAGCATGAAGTATTTGGCCTATCAAGCATTAAATTATTACTTTTGAGTTTTAATTGCATCTGATGGATTGAAAGTTAACACTAACAAAAACAAATCCACAGTATACCATTACACACACCAACAAGAATTTAAAGAACATCAAATATTAGTTATCATACTCAGTATTTCATTGATTATATACGAGCTCGCACTTTGTTTTTGCTCATTAATTTAACATGATAGTGATACTTTCAATATTTTCATTTTTCTTGATGGTCCTAACATACAACATAAAAAAGCTCCATGAAGTATTTTGTTTATAAATACAACTTTATTACAAATAACATGCCCATTAATCATATCATATTTTATTTTACAGCGCTGAAGTTGCTCAGAATTACACCAAGTTATACCCAGATCTGACGTCTACCTACATAGCACTCCAACAGACCTATGTATGTATCATTTGATTTACATCAATTTAATTATTGTGTAGAGACAGGATAATTGTTTGCTTGCTAGGTGTCTTGTATGCTCTAGACATTGGGGATCATGGATTTAAATCCACTTTTTTCTTTTGTTATTTATAATATGCTTGCACCATTGTTACCAATCAGCCTATTGATCAAGAAAGTGTCCATGCACTTTTACATGGACATGATACAATGCCAGTGTTGATTTCATGATAAAAACCAATTACAAATATCCACTATACTATACTATATGTATATGAATGTTAGTTATCATACCGGTAATTGTCACCCTGAGATGGGATATATGAAGATTTGAATGGCTTTTCTTGTTTGACTTGAAATGGGAGAATATTTCGGGTGTTGCATGTATGTTATGAACATTTTAAAGTATTTCCTTATTGTTCTCATGTTACGTTAAAGCAAAACGGTAATATTGTTGAAGGTTGATGAAAAAAAACTGCCTAATTTTTGTATGAAATGTCAATTATTATATTCCTTTTACTGTACTCATCCTCTAACATGCAAAAAATCCTGAAAAATTCTCGAACCACAAAGATATTTATGGTTTTATTTGAAGGCATCAATGTGTAACTCCCTCTAACAGTAAATTCTCCCAACCAAAACTGTTTTTGCATGAAAGACATAAAACAGGCTTTTAAAAATCTTTCAACTCTTAATGTTTGGAATGATATATAGAGCCAATTCATTGCTTTGTGACAATTTAATTTCACCTAAAATTAAATTAAATTAAAATAATATAGTTGGGAGAACTTTGGAATCAATCAGATCAGTTTTCCTCAATTTTTATCATTAATGATGGTCTGTTTTCACTAAAAATTTCAGATTATCTTTAATTGTACATCTAGCATTGAAGTCTCTACCTAAGCACCATTTTCTCTCATCTTAACAATAGTGCTCTCATGGTTTGTTCAAGTTCACATGAACATTCTAATCTTGTAATCATCGTACATTTTATACTTGTGTATATTCTGTGGGCTCAAAAGAAAACTTTGATTATTTTTATGACGGGTTCAAATTTTCCACCATTCAATGTATAATCCTCATCAGGAACTTTTAGCCCTGGATGTCTGCATCGTCTTACAAATATGGATTCTGTACATTGTGTTTTTTTTTTAAATGAGCAAGAATAGCTTAGAAAATAGTATGAATATGCAAATCTTGTCTGAAAGAGCAAACTCTCTTCTCTCCCCTGCACAGAAATATCGCATCCTAGTGTACAATGGGGATGTAGATGCTATGAGTAACTGTCTTGGAGATGAGTGGTTTGTAGATGCCTTAGGTTTAGAGGAGGAGGTCCAATGGAGAACATGGCTCTACAGTGATGGTTCTCTCCAGATCGCAGGATTCGTCAAGGAGTATGACCGTGTTGCCTTTGCTACAGTCAAGGTATGTTTGGAGGAATAGTTTTGAGGGATCTATGGGACTGGTGAAACAATCCTTGAAATGACATGTATGTGTAAGATGGAAAGCAGTTCAGAGCAAAGGGTTGCACTTGGGTTTTATGTTCAGTTTAGGGTTGTGTTAAAGCCCCACTGTCCTACTTGTAGCTACTTGCTCCCTCTATATAGAAAACTTCCCCAATCGGTGCCTGTTGGTCCCCCATGATCCTCCTTTTCTTATGTTAGTTGAGAGCTGAGTTAATGAGATAGCCACCTGTCAGTTACCTCACTGTGTGGTCTAATCCCTTCTGGCCCAGTAGTATTGACGGTCTTTAAGGTTACATGTAGTGTTCGGTCCAGGATTGAAGTTAGAAATATGGTTACTATAATCATAAAATTAAAATTAATTTAACAGTAGAGCATTAATAGCTGAAGAATTTGTTGTAGAACCATACCATAGCTCTGAGACTGCTTCCACTGCTCGTACTCTCATTGAAATGGCACTTTACTGTATTTGGAATAGGGAGACCATCAACCAACTGTTGCTATCGTTCGAGGGATCCCTCAAATATGGGCTGAGCTCTATCACTTTGGGATCGGTTAGTCTAAAATACACAGAATAAAAGCCCTCCATGTTTATAAATTCTGAGGATATTTGTGGTCACTTTTTGAATGGTCTTAGCCTTAGTACCAATGGGTTTATTGTACTTAAAAGCATTTTCCTGGAATTTGACAGAGATTTTAAATGAGAAATATTGTTGTATGTCTGTATTTCTGATGTAGTGGCATTCTTTTTTCCTCATTTATTTTTCTTTACAGGGAGCAGGTCATATGACAGCAGCTGACAAACCTATAGCAACTGCTCAACTTATTAGTAACTTTGTGGGTGACAAACCATTCTAGATCATGACATGGGAGTTTCTAAAACTCTTCTTTTTCGTTCATGTATTTGGAATCACATTTTCTTTGATCACTAAAATAATTTAATACCTTATATTTTGATGATTATTCTTTGTTGTTGTCCAAGACAGCCTTTTAATCAGATTTCTTTCATGAAATAGAATTCACTTAAAGGAATGTAGCTTTACAGATCATGTGAACAACATAGTAGCTTTTAATCTTATATTTAATAATACATTCAAAGTAGTTATTTGTTGAACAAACTTTAAAAAATCTGAAATCCTGTGGAAATGTATACCAGCATGATCATTTCCCTTCAAAACTACCAAGATTTGTGTGAATTTAATAATCAGAAATATCATTTGAACTGCTACGTAGCTTCTTCAATCTTCTGTATATTTTCACACCAGTTTTTGTATTTATGCAAATCCATGTTTCTTTTTTGTGGCAAGGTTTGTATGTTTTCTTGTTATTGAAATTTGTCTTCAGTGTACTGTAGTGGAGAATATATCTACATTGGTACTTGATAATTTAGTAAGCAATTGACCAGAAAGTGAAACAGTTGACGAACTAATTCTGCAGAGAAGGAAGTGGGGTGGCATAGTATATACCTAAATGTACATGTATATCAAGTGCCTTTGTAGGTGATTGTGGCCATGTGTGAACTGCATAATATCTTGCTCTTGCCCCCCAATTCCATCACCAATTATTCAAATTTCTACCTCGGTATTCCTAAATTTTGGTTGAGTTTTATAAGTAAGATATTAAGCCCTCTATACACGGACAAGGACTCAATAGTTGGCCAACTTAGCTTTATTGGGGAGACACATGGTGCTTTGTTGGCAAGCCCAATGTCTATGCCATTGCTAATGTTATATCTTTTTAAATTGTTATGAATAGGTTGAATCTTTGCATATTGATGAATAATATTTTAACTGCCGAATAGAATTTGTATTATTGCTGTATCAGTGCTTTGATCAGTTTAATGTAAAAGAATAAGAATAAGAAACAATTATTACAAATATTAGAATTAATACAAGCCAACAGAAAAAAAAACAATTTTGCTACCATATAGTAACAAAAATAGCCAACTCTGTGGACATGAATATATGGTTCTTGTGTTAGTCAGCTGGTAGTCTTCAAATATATTAAACAGTACTATATGTAGAAACATTCTGAAAGAATAAGAACTCTTTACAGGTATTCTTTGTATATTTCTATATATTTTGAGTTCTGTCATGTTTATTTAGTACACAGATAAAGTCCCCTTTCTTCTATACCATGTTATGTACACATATATGCTATGACATTGCTTTATCATGTACACAGATGACAAAGTTAATATAGTTAATACACTTGCAGTGTGCATGTGATGAATGTTTAAATTTTTTTTTTTTTCTCAAAATATTGTATTTTGTGTGTAAAACTGCCTTCAGAAATTAAAATGAAAGTATGAAAGGTTCTTTTCAAAATTAAATTTTGCCTTCCTGCTTAAAAATTTATTGTAATTAGCATAGATTTAGAAGTTGTTATTGGTAAAGTATTTGGGTAATTTGTATAATTATTCACCTTATTCCATATTCCATATTTTATATGTAATTTTTATATTTGAATGTAGTAATAATTGTATTCTTTGCCTTTCAGTTGTTAAGACCAAAGAAGTTCTGTTTTCTTTGTCATTTGGACATTAGACTATTGACTACTCCAAAAGGGTTTGTAAATCAATTTTGATGTTGTGCAATCTGTGAAGTAGTGATTTCTTCAGATGAGGTCAGTATTGTTTGATTACTATAGAAGCAGAAATAAAAATCTATCTTTAGAATATAACGAGTACTATAATTTATTCACCTACGTACATCTCTATAACCTCTTGGCCCCGTTTCATAAAACTTGTTCTCAAAAACAAGTTTCGCATTTCACTTTTGCTCAACAACAAAAAATACACGGTGGCGAGTTTTGCTCACCGCCAATCAAATGCAACAATTTCAGTAGCTTATAAAAGTTCTTAATACATGTGTACCAAAAACAAGTTTTATGAACCTGGGCGCAGACCTTCAACAGTGAAACTAGGAATAAATCTTCAAATTGGTCTATTGCAAGTGAGGATTATTTGAAGTATTACACAAGGGGTTAAAGTCGAGTTTGATAAATATTTTGCAAGTGTTTTTAAATATAAACAATTTTCATTACATAAAATTACTTCAAAAGCATTTACATTTAAGGGGCTGTAAAATAATGCCATACTATACTCCTTGCCTAAAACACATTTTCACTTTCCAATCTTTTTTTTTCTTCACAGGAACTATCCCTTATATAAATGTGCATTTTATATTATATATAGAGAGAGAGAGAGAGAGAGTGCACAGAACTCATCAAATTGCGCACTCTACATTATCACAAATGATAAAATAAATAAAAATTAAGAGAACTAAATGATATTTTTTCCATACAGATAAGTAAATTTAATAGATATCCAAGAGAAAAAAATCAAATACAAGTATGATATTAATAAGTTGTGTGTAGACAACGTGTGTGTGTGTACTATGCAATTCCCCACATGCTGGTGCTTTGATAGGAGAATGTACAGAGGAAAGAGAGGAGACACAACAAGTAATTAAACAAGTAATTAAAAAACAAAGAAACAAAACAAAGGCAAGAAAATTATGTACAAAAGCATTTATTCAAATGGCCAAGGAAACATCATGGTCTTAATTTAGTTAACACATAGATTGCTTCTGGTATACATATATATGGCAAGTGGAAAAGTTACAATTTATATTTTTCTGAATTTGATATAAAATTCATAAAGAAAATATCAATATCAATGGTATTGGTAGTGAAATGTAGAGACAATAATACACACAGAGAATAATATGAAGGCTCTAAAAAAGATACCATACATTTTGCGGCTAATTTAAGCCAGCTAAAAGCCTGTATGAGCGCACCAATTACATTTTTGGTAGAGGTACATGGTTATGAACAAATTGCAAAATCGTTTTGAATACTTGATACCACAGTATAAGAAGTGCATTACATTGGTAATTAAAGGGGAAGTCCACCCTGATGTTAAGTTGGTTTTAATAGAACCAGGATAATGGGAGAAACAGGTCAATGAATGTTTGAGTAAAAACCAGTTAAAAACAAGACAGTTAAGAATTTTGAAGTGTGATTAAATCAAATACAACTTGAAAACTTTGTGTCATATCTTGCGAGCTCTCCTCCTGTTTGCTTTGTACTACAAACCTACAAGATTTATATTTTGATTATTTTCCCTCAAGAAAATGTTCAATCATACATTCACCCTAAATAAAATTGCAAACATGTCTTTATACAACCCTTGTATAAAACAAATCTATTCCATCATCAATAACTAGGAAACTGAAAGTTTATGAAATTTCTGTACAGAGCAAATAGGAGAGGAGCTCGCAAAATACGTCACAATATTGCCAATTTGTGTTTCAATAATGACAACTTCAAAAATTCATGACTTTCCTACTTTTAATTGGATATTGCTCAAACTTAATTTGTTTGTCTAATTTTTCTGCTTTTATTAAAACCAACTAAAAAAAGTAATAGATTTACACTAGTACACTCAAAATATCAAATAATAAGATTATAAAGATTGTAAAATTCATGAGCAATACTATTTCATATCTAACTGAACAATATCTCTCCTGTGTCACTACACAATATTATTATAAGCAAACATTGCTTAATGGGTAAATATTTTTCAACATTATATCAAATACATATGATCCTGCATCTTATCACCCTGTCAACTTATTGTACATGTATTGGCTTTCACATAAGTAAAATTAGAATACAAACAATCATGGCAAAATTCAACAATCCACAAGATTTATTTTGCAATATGAATGTTAACAAATTCATATAAAGACACAAGTTTCTGCAAGTGGTTACTATAATTTTATTTTCTTAACACTGGAATATACCATTAAATGTAAAATTCAAAACTTGTTTGCAATTTGCAAAAATTGTCAGTAATGATGTAAAAGTAACAGTACTAGTTACATTTCTTAACATTGGAATTTGCCATTAAATGTGAAATTCAAAACTCATTTGTAATATGAAGAAAAAAATTGTCTCAGTAACTAGTGCAATAAAGTTGATTGTAAATCGAGCACTGGAAAGTTTATCATGTCATGATCGAAAACAAGGGAACAGTTCATGTACAAATAGCAGTATTTGATTATTTGATAAATTGATACCTTATTTCTGAGTATTATGCTTGTGAATGCTACAGAGGACCTCTAGCTGTACCACCTATCCTACGGATTGGGTAACTCATGATGATTTCCATAGCCAAATTAAACATAATGTCGAGTTCTGGACATGCAATAAGACTGTAAAAGAATTTATCTTGAAGCAGTTGGAAACATTTTATTATGTAGTACGTAGCAATTGGTTTATACTGTAAGGTTTAGGAATCATCAAATGTATAAGAAATTGACTCAATCTTGATTAAAAGCACATGCATTGCACACAGAAATAGGTATATGGGACTACACACACATGTGGCCTGACTATTTGGTCCACACACTTCAGCTATTTCTTGTCAAATTTTGAACATGAAGGCATTTGAACAGCAATCCTTTAGGGTTATTAAACTTGGATAACAAATTCTTCCAAAAGACATGAAAAGAGTGTAAAAGCTCACAAATTAGTTCTCACCTTTACATCAAAATGTCCTCTTTCATTAAAAAGCACTATAGTTTACTGACTCCGAATTGAGATGGATCAACCCTTGTTAAACCCCCATCACTCTATTCACTCAGCCTCAATAGTCAGTGATATATACATATATACATATATTACATATAACAAACATTTATAGCACCCAGAAAAAGGCGACATGAACAGTTTATCAATGTCCTGAAAATTCATGCATAAAAGTCAATTTAATAAATTGTTGTATTTTTTTTCTTTCTAATTTCATCGGCCATACAGTTTATGTACTGCTTTTTCCTCTGACATGTAACATGAATTCATAGACTTGCAAAGACATGCACAAAGGAAGTTAATCATTATGATTTAATAACAAACCACATATTAAAATCGGCTATCAAATTCTTTTTGACATTACAAATTTATCAATACAAATAATAATATATTCTTAGAGGTAAATATGAGAATATTGCAGGAAAATAATCACTTGTTTGTTTTAACTAATGTGTCACTTTCAGTATTCATGGGGTTCATGTTACCCAAATAAGGGTAATCAAATATCGCTGTATAACATAAATACATGGAAATATCTTATAATAATAGAAAAGATTACATTTTATGCCACTGTGGCGCACCCTGTACAATGTATGTATAATACTGATAAACATTGATCTAATGCCCCCAAACTCTGATTCCATTGAAAAGTATTAAATGGTTGTTTAGAACATGACACTCCTCTCGAAAAAGCTTCAAAACAGCCTCATTGGGAGTGACTGCATCAAAAGCTGTTTGCCATATCTATCTACTCACATATAAAGACCAGATGCTGGTAAATCATGTCTTAATCTCACTCTCCCACAGCCTGGTATATGGATGCTCTGAAAGATATACATAATAATAAACAAATCCTTAAATATGTGAATATATTGCATATTTAAAAGAATACTTGTATAACAGTATATTGAAAAGGGGAATATGAAAATCTGATTGTGTACATTCCCATATTTGAAGATTTGGGGTTTCTGTAAAAAAAATAATAAACAAAATCTATAAAACAGACAACTTAGCATTTTCAAATGAAACCATTTGGACTGTGGATGTCTCTTAATTAAATGGATCTAAATCTTTTTAATTCAATTTGCTTTGGTCTCCCTCTCTTCCTCCCATAAATTGCACACATTTTTTAAAGTTCAAACTCCAACTTTTGAGACAAAACGTAAAATATATCATGAATTACTGGAGGAATATTCAACGCCAATCGTAAATAACTAAAAAGTAGCAGAAAACTTGACTGACAGAGATTTAATGCACAGTATTTAACAGAATGCCTGCGGTGGCTAAAGCCAAAGTATGTTAAGAAGAACTTACCATTCTCTTATAGTTCTTTCTTTTGAAAATGGACGGTCCTCCAGAATTTCTGATGACAAGCCTTCTGGAGTGGGTTACGGTCAGCTGTAAGAGTAATAAATTTGATCAGATATTACTCAACTGAATGACAGTTATTTGGGTACAAGTGAACGTAAAAGGATGAGGAAATCAGATGATACAGAACATGAACACATGGTCACACACACACATACACACACATATATACAGTCGAACCCACTTTAGTGACCACCTGTCTACAAGGACCACATTTTTTGTTTCCCTTGAAAATGGTTTCTCATTGAAACATGTACTAAATGAACCTGTCTACAAAGACCACATTTTGTGTTTCCCTTGGGCAGTCGCTGTAGACAGGTTTGACTGTATATATGCATTTTATGTATGAAAGTTGGATTTTTCAGAAATTTCTAAGATTTCAAAAAGTATTTTGTATCAAGGATGTTTATATTTTCCCGGTCTAAACAGACTATCCCTTGTATGCTAAATGATTTATAATGAGTTTGAGCCAGTTTCTCTCAAAATGCAGTTCAACAAAGCCCAATTCGATATTACTGGTATCCTTTATGATGTCACAGAGCAGTGTACACTTTATCACAATTTTCAATTTACTTCTTAAATTACAAGAGATACAATCATAAGTACGAGTTACGGTACTAGGGGCTACATACCACTTTGTACTTTAGAAGACGAATGGAACACTCAGGTAGGACAACCTCTCTTTGTGCTGAGTTTCTCCCATTCATTGGCGCGGATGTTCTTTTGAGTTCTGTCACTGCTTGCTCAAAAGGTGCCTGGTTTGAATAATATAGAAGGTACATACGTCAATCATTTCAATGAATCATGTAGGCCTACATTGGCAGTTAGCATTTTTCACAACGTCAAGAAAAAAAGAAAAAATTACAAGACTTTATGTTTATTTCTTGTAGACTGAACATTCTAAACCCCCTTTTCAACTTTGCGCTGTGAACATACCTGGGAGTAAGGTATTTCTTTTCTTCCCTATCAGATACTGATCAATGCCTTCATGCCCCTATATCACACTAGCTGGAGATAGGACTTTCACTATAACTGCATCTAAATATTGCAATAGACTACCCTTAATACTCCGGCAATCACCATCTGTCCCTTCATTCAAAAAGGGACTTTAAACATTTCTTTTTTGTAATCCAGATTTTGGGGATTTTGTAAGTTTTCATTTTCATTTTATGAAGAATTCTTCTTGTTCTACCGGGTAAGCGCTTTGGGCCGCTCTGGGAAAAGCGCAGTATATAAATAATAATAAAAATGATCGACCATAAGAAGGTATACCTATCATACCTCATTATCGTCTTGAATGAAAGGAGTACTCTGGTCTTCCATTTCTTGGTCCGAGTCAGCTCCAGTAGAAAGGACAGGAGCTCGTTTCTCAACATTGGTTTCTTCCTCCACTTCCTGGTTTCAAAAGTTAACAAATAATAAACATTGAAAATGAATTGAAAGAATCCAACATCCCTGGATTTTGTTCCAAACAAACACTGTTAAACAAATAATCAAACTTGATCAAAAGATGATTCATAGAAAGCAGAGATACAATTAGAACAAAAATAGAGAAAGTATGAAAAAATACCTAGACACATACAGGCAACAACTTAAGTTATGTCATAACTTCTGTATATTTTGGTTCCTCTACATCATATTCATGTGCACTATGACTCCATTCAAGGAGAGTAAAAAAAGGCCTGGTGAGACGGATAAAAACTTCTTTGCACCCTACATGAATGTTGTTCAAATTGGTCAAGTTAACATTTATTCCAGCAGTCAGTTACTCCCTAAATACTGAAAAGCTGGCTATGCCACTGTTCAAACATATTCTTCTCAGAATCACCGCCATGTCTTTTTTTTGAATGATTTCACTCACCCATTAGCCATCAATTCTTACCTCTTTAAACCTCTCCTTCTCCAGGACAATTGAACATTCACGTAGATGAACCAATCTCTCAGTTGGGCCAGGGTCTGTCGATGGTTCAGATCTCTGTGTCACTTCATTTACTGCTGCCTCACTTGGTGCCTTTTTAGTTATAGAAACAATGAAGAATAACAAGATGTGAGTTGGTCTAGTGGTACAAATACTTCTGTTTTGGCCTTATTACTAATTCTGGCGGACCTGATTCAAAACAGCGTTGTGTCTTTTGATTGGTGACATTAAAGGTCAGTCTCATGACACAATAATCAGGTCTGATTGATACGTGTCCACATGCAAAAGCCCTATTACAAACACATGTAAGACATTAATCTACACTCGCTACATTCTACCCAGGTGAAGGTAAATGGTAGGAAGACATTTCTTAAATACTTTGAGCATCTTAGCAGCTATGCCGAAGCCAAGGTAAGGTAAGCCCTGGTCTAGCCCTTTGGAAATGCATAGAGACATTATATCATAATGTGATATGCACTATTTTAGAACAGAATATTATTATTATTATTATTTTCATAAATAAGATGTTTAATTCAATTTTATCGTTTTATTTTTCCAAATCATTAACAAATGTACATCATATACAATAATAAATACAATTCATGTACAGTAACATAATAGATAAGGGAAAAAAGGAGAACAAAACAAAAAGCAAAAGCTTGTGGGTTGAAAAGTTCCCTCAGTACATTATCATAATCAAACTGTGTATAATAAAAGAAAAGTAAGAAAATATTCAAAAACTACACTTACACTGTACAAAACTGACAAATCACCAATGATAAATTACCACACACATCCATGCATACAATCAATCACATAGGGAAGGGGGGGGGGGGGAGGGGTCAGGATTCAGGAGTGGGCAGTTGTGACTGGTGCAAGTCAGTCCCCTACTCATACATGTAAGCAGGTAAGGTGACAAAAGACTGACCGGCCCTTGGAACAAATCTAATCTAAATAATATACATTGTAATGATTATAAATGGATAACATGCGTCTTTACGTCTGTGTTTTCCTTTGGGCATAATCCAAGCATAGCTATGAATCTAGAAAAGCTCTCTTCTCTTCCAGTGGCATCACCGCTTGGTGAAGGAGATCTTTGTCTGACATCAGGTAATACTTCTATATCTTCTCTCTGTATTGAACATATTAAAGGGATTAATAACCAATTAAAATGTAGCAGACGATACAGCTCATGTTCACTAGATATTGGAATGCCTTTGTGAGTTGTTGTCTCGAATACTAGAACACATGGGCTCTGCCTTATAAAGAGTTGCAACTGATTTGAATCGATCTGTAGATGAATTGCAACTACATGTAAGCACTGAAGAGTTAGGAGATTATGAGTTTTCTAAAGACTGGAGAACTAGCAATCAATTCAGAATAAATACAATTCTTCATTAGACTGGTCCCAGATAACTTGTGACAAAGTGAATATTTGTGAATAATTCTTGCATATCACCGAAACACTTTTGCAGCTTTATTTTACTTTTAATATGCTTATATCACAATGGCTTGGATGTCTACAAATAGGAGTAAATGCAGAACAAGACATACTGAATCGTAAGCGTTTCTCCTTCCTGTCAAATATTATATCAATAACGATACTACTACTAACAACAACAATAATAATACCATTAAGGGACCAAAGCACTAACAGTATTATTATAACCCTGGTCATTGGATTCAATTATTATTCTGCACATTAAAGTACACACTCTTCCCTCCCTGGGGAGCATTCCAGCTGGTCACCTTTAAACGGGCACGCACATGTTTGAGTTTTTAAATAAAAAATAAATGAAAACTGGACAATTACTTGCATATTGCTGATGCAGTATGATACAAAGTTGTCATCCAATCTGTAATCTATAATTGGTGATGCCTTTCCAAATTATCTTCCATCACAAGAATTAGTGATGTGTAAGAGCGTTATAATCATTGCTTCGTACATACCTTTTGTATAGGTTTGGACTTCCGTCTGTAGGGAGAAGACTTGGAGTGTGACAAAGATGTGTCCACATTGTGATTTGTTATGGACTTCTTGAGCCCATGAGAAACGCCAGATAGGTGGTCTGTTCTTTTCACTATACCTGGACTGCTTGGAGAGGATCTTAGCCTTCTTTCCTCAGCTGCATCTTGGTGATGGGCCTAAAAAAGAATAACGATTTAGAACAGATTGTCAAATCATTATGTGTTAACGAACTATATCATACTAGACATATCAGTTGGTACCATAAATGTGATGAATGACTAGTGATAATTTGAATTGAAATGAATTTGGCTGTCTGTAGATTTCGTGCCTGGTTCGTTCAAAACAAAAGAATTCAACAGAGTGAAAGGATTTTAAGTACAATATAACATCTTTCTCTTTAAAAAAAACCCAGAATGTATCTACATATTAGAATGATCTACAATACAGAAACATATCAAACTCAATAGACTAAGAAAGATTCAATTGCAGCGAGCTTACTAAGAGACTAATGTCAAGTCAGGGGCACAATGAACTAAGGTGCAACAATGCATGGAAAAGCAGTTCCAACATAAGGGACAATGAAACCACTTTTAAAAGCATTCGATGTGTTGATAATGGATAACAATATGCCAATTTCCCCACTGCAAAAATTACCAACTTAAATGTTTATCTAAGCTTCATAAAATCACAAGCATTCACAGCCTAACCGCAGGCCGAGATATGCCCTGTATTGTAGAGGGGATTTCATTCATAAGGCCCTCTAGCGTTTTTAAGTGGAAAGTCTTGTTGTTGTTTAAAAGTGGAATATGCACGTCGTGTATTACCGCTAGCCTGAAACACCAAATAGGATTCCTGCCGACACATGTCATGATAAGTTTGAAGAACAATAATCAATGTATCGTTTCGTTCATTTTCTGACCAAATATGATGTATTTGTGCAAAGTTTATGTTGCTTCAAAGAAGGGTTATTGAAAAACACAAGATTTTGCATGCCCTCAAACTTTGCTGGATCCTGACCCCTATTAAACATGGATTAAATAAATTTTATGTGGACTGGAAAGCCAATATTGTGACGCAAATTTGACACGAAATTTATTTGGGCCCCAAAATAAAACTATGTGTAACAAATCGAGCTGTTTTCAAAGTTGTTATCTTTGTAAACAAAAAACTTTAACGTGGAAATTAAATTATTTACAGGATTCGTATAATGAATATTCTTAAATATTAATCAACTCCAGATATTTACTATGATATTGCAAAAACAGGGTGCAAAAAGTGATAAAATGAAGGAGATATCGTCGTTTGAAAATGTGCCTTCTCAGAGAGCTCTACCTACGGTAGGGGTCAAACCGGTCCGAGTACGCCGTATTAATGGAATAGACGTGTTGCTGCACGCCTGTCGCATACCAACATTTGAAGATAAGAATAAGGAATTTTTACCACGGTATGCCTTCGAAAATAAGAAATCGCACTTGCAGCGGCAGTGTAACTGGCAATACGCGGTAAATCTGTACCAAAACGTGAATAAAAATTAGCTGCTCGAACATGCAGCCATTCAACGCACACAATACATGAACTCTCAAATCGCAGCACATTATAAAACAAGCTTAACTTGGCTTTAGCACCAAAAAAAAAATATTTAAAAAATATTTAAAAAATGAACAAAAAAAAACGAAATTTTGAAAATTCTGAATATTCCGGATTTTCAGGTCCTAGAAATCCCCAAAACAGAAAATTGTGGATTATTTGTAAGGGTTGGCAGGTATGCTGTCGCACTGATTAGGCATTGTTTGCTATATAGAGGGCTCAAGTGATTGTAGTACAATGGGGCTTTAAAGTGCTTAACAAAAATACAGAAACTATCTTTTGACAATTATTGTGCATGTTCTCATCATACCTCATTGTATTTTGTGCAATCTTTGAGGGCTACAAAGCACTTGGATACAGGAAACAGTCTTGATCCAGACACATCCATCTCTGAAGATCTCCGTCTCTGCTCACAAGCTGCCCCTTCGTCCTGTGTCTAAGTGAAACGAGGGCAAGTGCGTATTCATCACTAGAATTAATTGCAGGGATGTGCACATGTAATGATGCCCCAACTCATCCCTGTCAAACTTTCACAGCAAAAATTAGGAATCTCTTGAGGCAAAAAAAAGGAATTCAGTCTACCCTCCACACATAAGTTTTCACATAACATTTCTTTGAAGGCCAAATATTGAAATTATTTCTCAAACAGTAAGAACAGTTGGCAGTTTGGGTAACTTTATTATAAGTCAACAAATCTCAGATGCAGCGGTAATTGCTGAGACACCATCCCATTCAGGTCTGATCTGACCATGGTCTAGCTACTAGAGACTGAAGAGAGGTCAGTTTGGTGCATGAAATCCCTCTTAGGATGGGGATTGGGATCATTCATTAAAAGCCATTGAATGGTAGACACATTATGAAAGACCTTTCGGTTGTAACTAAACCAAAAGAACTAATGATTTAAGACATCCATTTTCTGGAAAGAAACAAATCTGAAAGTGTTCTTGCCTCCCTACAGAAACGCATGCAAGGCTATTTTTAAGATTCTTAATGAGTAATTTATACATATCAATATAGAACCTTAATTATTCACTTTGCAATTCAAGTTATAAATTACAATGTATGGAGGAGTGAACTCACCAGCACAGAACCAGTGCCAGAAGATTCAATGTCCATCGCCTCTTCACTGTCTTCATCAAGTCCTTGATTTTAAAAACAAACATGAAATTACTACCAACAAAAAAATTGTCTAAAAGTTCATATCAACAACAAGAAAAGGAAGAAAGAGATGACAAGAACATTTTCCAATTGTAAATATACTTATGACATCAGTAGCTTTCAAAGCTGTAAGGAGACGGTACAACATATATGTATCATTGTCTAAGAGAGTTTCGTAGTGACAATGACTACGTTTTTAATGTTTTTCATAGATGATTTGGAATATCCTACAGTGTACATTTGTGTACAGATTAAAGAGGCATTATGTTTGTGGTTTAAAACTCTCATCAAGCTGTCTATGTGATCAGAGAGTCTTGAATATTTGAGGACATCAGTTCCTTGGAAATTATTGCATGTAATTTTATGAAAAAATAAATACATGTGTACTTCGAAGTACATTTCTGATTTCTACATTCTTACCCTGATGAATATCTCCGTTAAAATCAGGTGACTGTCTCCTAGATTGATTAAGATCTCCGTTTACATCAGGTGACTGTCTCCTAGATTGATTAAGATCTCCGTTTACATCAGGTGACTGTCTCCTAGATTGATTAAGATCTCTGTTAACATCAAGTGACTGTCTCCTAGATTGATTAAGATCTCTATTTACATCAAGTGACTGTCTCCTAGATCTGTTAAGATCTCTGCTAACATCAGGTGACTGCCGCCTAGATTGATTAAGATCTCCGTTTACATCAGGTGGCTGCCACCTAGATTGATTAAGATCTCCTTTTACACGAGGTGATTGTCTTCTAGATTGATTAAGATCTCCTTTAACACGAGGTGATTGTCTCCTAGATTGATTAAGATCTCTGCTAGCATCAGGTGACTGTCTCCTAGAATGATTGAGATCTCTGTTAACATCAGGTGACTGTCTCCTAGATCTGTTAAGATCTCTATTTACATCAGGTGACCGTCTCCTAGATTGATTAAGATCTCGGTTAACATCAGGTGATTGTCTTCTAGATCTGTTAAGATCTCCGTTAACATCAAGTGACTGTCTCCTAGATCTGTTAAGATCTCTATTTACATCAGGTGACTGTCTCCTAGATCTGTTAAGATCTCTGCTAACATCAGGTGACTGTCTCCTAGATCTGTTAAGATCTCTGTTAACATCAGGTGACTGTCTCCTAGATCTGTTAAGATCTCTATTTACACCAGGTGACCGTCTCCTAGATTGATTAAGATCTCGGTTAACATCAGGTGACTGTCTTCTAGATCTGTTAAGATCTCTATTTACATCAGGTGACCGTCTCCTAGAATGATTAAGATCTCTGTTAACATCAGGTGACTGTTTCCTAGATATGTTAAGATCTCTATTTACATCAGGTGATTGTCTCCTAGATTGATTAAGATCTCTGTTAACTTCAGGTGACTTTCTCCTAGATTGATTAAGATCTCTGTTAACATCAGGTGACTGTTTCCTAGATCTGTTAAGATCTCTATTTACATCAGGTGATTGTCTCCTAGATTGATTAAGATCTCTGTTAACATCAGGTGACTGTCTTCTAGATCTGTTAAGATCTCTATTTACATCAGGTGACTGTCTCCTAGATCGATTAAGATCTCCGTTAACATCAGGTGACTGTCTCCTAGATAAGGTTTGGTTAAGATCCCTCCTAACTCGATGTGACCGTCTCTTGCTGTGATTGTGATCTCTGTCTTTGTTGCTTATCTGTCTCCTGCTTTGGTTGAGACCTCCATCTCTGTCAGGTCGCTTAGTCTCACTGTCATCATCTGATTCTATAACCTCTCTTATGATCTTTGAATACAGACGTTCTGCCTCCTGCCTACTCTGCTCAAACCTCTCTCCTGAAGCATCTGAATGATCGGATGTGTTCCTCTGATGGAGTAAAGCTCCTTGCTTATGTCTTTTCAACCATTTTGCTGCACCTTGTCTCATTACATCTAAATCCTCCCCCGAACACCCCAAAAGTTCGTCTGATTCTTCCTCTCCATCAACCTCTTGCTGTCTTGTTCTTCTTGTTTTCTTCTCCTTAGGACACTCATAATTCCAGATGTCCCTGAGAAGCATGTGAAGCTCCTTTTCACTGGGAAGGCCATCCATACACAGTAAGACCAGCCTTTTGTATATCCTATTGCTCTTTGGTAGTCCAGTGTCAAATAAATTGGGTAGCTCATAATGAGAAGAACCATTGTGTGATGACAACTGTGGGGAAAATAAGAACAAAACATCATGCATTGTCTTTATATTCAAATGAGCTAAAGAAAAGGTATGAAAATTCCAGAAATTGTCTTGCATCTAAAAAATTATTTAAAAAAAATTAAAAAAAATCTATTTAGCGAATTTCAATGAATACTGTCTTCCAAAAATCTTTGAAAATGGCAGACAATACCACACAGATGAATTTTGTTTGAAGTGACTGTTACATTAGAAAAGAATGTTATTTTAATTAATATGTGGATAGGAAATATTGCATGTCTAAACACTTTAAATAGTAGTAAAAAATATTGAAGTACCACCAAGATTATTCAGTGTCATAATCAACCCCCTGAATGCTTCATGGATGTACATCATCCCCTCACGGTGAACTCAGATTACTATTTTTCACTCACATATAAAAATGCTTCTTAGAATTGGGTATTGGCCCATAATTTGCATATTTCTACAAAACTTAGAGACAGTGAGTTACTGCCAAAATAAATGCAACATCCTGGAATATAAGTATGCAAAAGGAAACAATTAATAGACAGAAGAATTACTTATATTATGATATGAATATTGATGGCAGACTGCATCACACAACACTGGGTTAAACAAAAAGATGAAAATGACTATCGGCCCAAAATTTGCAGACAGGACATAACAAAACTGTTTGTGGCAATTTTCCATAAGACAAGCAAATAACACTTTTTCCTTCAGGAATTTTTGGGAATGGAACAAGAATACTTAGTTGTATACGACTACCAACTGAATTCCCAATTACTTTCCAGAGCTGTTAAGTCTGATACCTCTAACCTCACCTGCTCAATCTGTGTAGGACCAAGTTCATTACTGATCTCTTTGACATAGTGCTTCACTTGGTTCACAAGGAACTCCTTCTCTGCAGCTGGAACTACATGGTGTTTAAACTCATTTGTATGGACGATTTCTAGAAGCTGCTGTCTGATGTCTTGAAGGTGGAATTTATCAAGTCTGTCTCTCCTGTCCTGGAGTAGAGGTGGGCTGTCCAACTATCAAAATATCAAAATAAAGATTGACAAAATAAAACATCAAGATGTGATTTCACACAGATACAAGTCTTAAATTCAAGACTGTCATGTAAGTATGTGACCTTTATCTAAACTAACCGTAATACAGTATAAGAAATTTATCTGTCCACAACAAGACTGATTTTCATACATGTACCTAACTTTTTTATTAGGATTTTATTTCTGCAATACACAGAAAAACACTAATAATTTTGTGTGAATTTACTTCTTGTGACCTTTGACCTACTACAAATGTGTACAAATACCAAACCTCCAGTTCCTATCTCAAGAGTTGTTTGATCATCACGACACAAATGAAAAAAAAAAAAAAAATATGCAATGCCTCCAACACCAAATTGGGCACAAGAAACATTTGAATAAAAGCATCACTTTTCCACAATATCCGTACATACAGTATACAGACAAACTTTGGTCATCTTTTATAAAGAGGCAGTGTCTTTTGACTTTTGTCCTGTTGTTTTCATCAATCAAACAAGATAGAATAAACAAAATTCAAAGTTTAGTTTGCCAGCTAAACTGTGCATCCTTTCTTGACAGTGTTCACACATGCTAAACTTGTCAACAATGTCATGTACATGTAAGTGTAAGCAGTTTACCTGCGTCTAAAAGATTGTCGTTTAAAAACCGATACTTAATTTACACTTCACTACATTGAATAAAGTGCTGAATGCAAAAGTTGTTACTTACATTAGAATAAGGAAAGTATTTGTCAAGTAAATCGTAGGCATCTTCTGCTGTCTCTTTATGGCTCATCTTATCTAAAACAATCTGTAAAATATTTCATAAACACATAGAATGATTGATCTCCCAAACCTTCTTTTTTATTAGGGGCGGGCTTCATTATCATCATTAAAATGTTTTCTATTAAAAAAAGAAGATATTTCTACTACGTACGTAGATGCAGATCATGGTGCCACTCTACCACTTTCTACCTCCAGGGGTCATTTTAAAGCATTCTTATTATCAAGGAGGCCATTTGCCCCAGGAATCATTTGCCCTTTGGGCTCCTAAAAGTGTAAGAATATTCAATAAAGTAGCATTCTCCTTGTGGACACATGTGAAGGGTAAAGGAAAATCAACAATGGCATTAACAGCCTCAACTCCATACATTTTAATAGACCTACATTCAATTTCACCCATATCTTAATGTGGACTCCCCTATTCCATCTAAACTTGTGAGCATTCTTTTCCTCTCCATTCCCTTTCTTTTATCCTTAGATTATTTTCTAAGGTTCTTTCAGTTTTGGTCAGAATGAAACTTCTGTAAAATCATCCTTAGCAAATGACAGGAGGAAAAGTGATTAACAAAGTGATTTTAACAACACCACCTTTGGAGGTTAAAACATATAAAACATAGAACTCCACATATTTTTAATTTGAAGATTAAAAGTGTAGAATTGCCCAATTCACTGACTCACCCGTCTCTTTAACTCTCTTATTATCTTGGTAGAATGTGATATCTGGAGATGCTTTCTTGGGCTTGAATCAATTTTCTTATTGATCATCTTTAGAATGTTTATCACCCTCCTAAAAACGATGACATCATCCTTCTTGATGATCACCAGGACGACAGCAAGGAAGAGCCTCAGAGGGGCTAGAAAGAGCACTTGAAATGATTCCATCCCTCTTCTCTCCAAAATTTCTGTAATTTTAAAAGCAATCAAATAGATCTCAAAGTTATTACATTATGATAATAGGCAAACAATTGATATGACTGCCAAGTGCCAACTCATATTACTTATACATGTAAGTGATACAGTATACTGGTCTCATATTTGCAGTTACATGTACATGTGATAGAGTAGTGCACAAAGAACTTTGCGCATTGAGCGCTGTACAGTGAGTTTACACGCTCTCATTGGCCGATCCACTCGAGTGGCTTCAAATTTAAGTGAAAGAGGGCCTACTTAACTTAAGCGCAACTTAAATTCAATGGCAATGTCAATATGTCATATTACGTCACACTACAGAAATGTTGACGTCTTGCTTTGAACAGGTGACCGTGATGCACTTCACACATACATTAACTGTGCCCGCGCATTGATATCCATACTCCCCACGAATTCACCTTTCCCCAAATGGCTGTGTGTCCGTACATGCTTAATTTGTGTATATTATGCGGTGTAGCTGATGTGTGAGTGGCGCGCGGGGATCTTGGAAACTAACCTCCCTGGCAATTTTAAATTGTTTCAAATTGGTCATCCGGGACCGTCCGGCGGTCCGGAAGGATATTTCAATCCTCGATAGTCCGGGACGGACCATAACAACCGTAATGGCACCGTGTTGATCATTTCGGACCATATACGGTTCATGCCGGTCAAAGCATGGATGAACACGGACCAAACTGGGGCGGTCTTGCTCTGTGTTGGGACTGGGACAGTCACACTCACACTACTAGTCACAGGGTACAGGTGACAGGTCATGATTGGGCTTGAATTTGAAAGTTGATCCATAATTTGTAAGGAAGAACAAATAATACCCTGTCTAATTATAGTTTATACCATTTTCATAATGACACTGATAGTGAATCTATCACCTAGCCTAGACAGAAATAACCGTCTGGTATGGGGAATTCTTAAATAAAACTGAAATTTGTCAACCTTGCATAAAGTGACAATGACACTCAGCTCAGCTCAGTCAGTGGATCCGGACGCAGCTCAGCTAGTCTCAGGGCCGGGGAACAACGTCAACGGGAGCGATCGCGACGAACCGTTGATACTTATCAATATATCAGAGAGGCTGAATAATTATGTCGGTCTATTATTAAACCTAGCGCCTTACCTGCCAGAATATCCGTCATGCCTTTCTTTGATGCATACTCAAGAATAATCTCTTCCACCCGTTGCTGATCCATGGAATCTCTATCAAAAGAGCAAGATGCCCCATTAATTTTATCAAGAGCAACTGCACTGACTGATTTGCAAATTGTTGTTTATTGTTTTAGACGCAGAGGGCAGCAAATTGCTATTAATGCAAATGATCACTAGCGTGCGTGTGTTTGGGTGGGTGTAGGTCGATCAATAAAACCAAACACATTACAAATTATACTTTTAGTGAAATAAAATGGGGTTGTAGCCAACATCACATTTTGAAGAATTTTGCAGGAATTATGAATATGTCACCTATGTCCTATCTGTGAACGTAAGCAATGTCCTAGTATTCCAATTATGCAGGAAATGCACTGTCAACTATATAGACACTATTGAGTAACTGACCAGGGATCGAGTCTAAACTCACAACTCCCTGGACTAACTGACATCATTTTGTCTTTGTTATAATTAAACGAACATAAAATGAGCTGTAAGGGTAAATAAGCATTTGTCTACATCAATAACCCACTTCTTGTAATGGCCAAAATTAAAGTGACTGAATCTTTGCACAGCATTGCAAAACGTACGGCCATTCGGTACAAGGGCCTGAAAATCAGACTATTTAATTAAACAACCGCTATCGCTAAATTCGATTCGACAACTAACGGTCTTTATTTTTCAACTTAAAGGCATTACCAAGCCCTTTGAGGGAAGTTCTAAACTAGTAGTATTATCTTTCAAATGCCGTTGGAATTAAACCTTAATCATTTTTGGGCCTGCAAATGGGACATGTCCTAAAAGTACTATGTCCCATTTGCAGGCCAAAAAAAAAATGAAAAGGTTAAATCCAACGGCATTTGAAAGACAATACTAATTGAGAACTTCCCTAAAAAAGGGAGGGCTTGAAAATGTCTTTAAGTGGGAAAAGTAACGACTATTAGTTGTTGAATCGACTTAGGAGCTATAGAGCCAGTAAGTAATAGTCTGATTTTTCAGACCCTTGTACCGAATGGTCGTACGTTTTATGCTGCGCAAAGATTCAATCAGTTTAATTGTGGCCATTACAAGAAGTGGGTTATTGATGTAGACAAAATGCTCATGTACCCTGTACAGCTCATTTCATGATTGTTACTACCAAAGATGAAAAAAAGCCAGTCAGTCACTCATAATTTGAATATTAGGACACTGCTAACGTTTAAACTCACAGATAGGACATACATGACATATTCATAATTCCTGCAAAGTTCTACATAATTAGATGTTGGCTGCAAAAAGGACATAGTATTCACTCAATTTTGAGAGATAACGTAAACAAAAAGGGGGAAGAAAAGAGAGGGGAAAAGCGAAAACGCACGAGTTGGTTATTGAACCTGATAGCTTCCACCGACCGTTACGAGAAGATCGCCTATTTGTTGACACTTTCTGAATATGTCACTGCATGATTTTACGCTTTCAGGATTCATGATGATTATTATTTTTATAGTCAGATGATGTCAAGATTTCCCCATAAACAATTTCTTTCAGTTACTAATATGATAATTAGTTTTTATCATTTATTTTTCAAACTGCCGACATGAAAGGCTTTGCCAATAGGCAACTGCGTAGAGCTCCCTGACGTTCATAATGAATAGAAAAAAATAGTCTATAGGTCACAAATGCCATTACGAACTACTACGAACGCCGTACGACGATCTTCAGACAATGGAAATTCGGGAAGACAATGGAAAAACAGGGAGATTCGTACGAAATAATCGTTCGTACGAACCTTTGTGACCGTAGCACAACAGGCCGTTTTTGTAATGTTCGTAATTTTCATACATTAATAATTGTTGCTAGGTAGGACAAGCCATAATGTGTGTACCGGTACGTCCTACCTAACAACACGTAATGTATGCACTTTGCAATAGGTCTATTGAAATACAATTATTCGTAACAGCTAAATGAAATAATTTGTAATGAGGCACTTAACAAAGATATTTGCATTACATATTTTGATGACATTACGAAAATGTCCTATTCAGTATGCGTGGTTTTTCATAAAATGGCATCAATGAATAAGGCAGCTTGGGTCTTCCGTTCTGTTATCAATAGCTGAATATCAGGGATATTTAAATAGTTATGTAACAAACTACTCAGATCTTCTGACATAGCACACATGAATGAATTGAAAGAATTGACCTCCTTTGCCTCTTTATTTAGTCGCAACTTTATGCTACGGTCACAAAGGTTCGTAAGAACGATAATTTCGTACGAATCTCCCTGTTTTTCTATCGTCTTCCGAATTTCCATTGTCTGAAAATCGTTCGTACGGCGTTCGTAGCAGTTCGTAATGGCATTTGTGACCGAGGCTTAAAATATTGTGTCTTACACAAGCTGCCGTGCATGGCAGTGGATATTTACATCAGCAGAAATGGATCACCTTCTACAACCTTATTTCCTTCATATTCAAATTTTACAGATATTTAGTATGCAACCAACTGCTATTACATCAAAATGAAGCTGACTGCATTTAATTGGCAATTTACGTAGAAATCTATGGAGGTCACATCTTATGGACAAAACGGGGTACTTATTTCGGGACAGGCTCCCCATTTATGGCCGTGACGCCAACTACTTTGTTCAATCAAATACAGATAACATCGACCTACTTCTTTTTATTATTATAATGTGAAATTCTTCACAACTGACTCGACAAAACCTTTTTTTAAATTAATTTGTATATGTACTGGCTGAACCCAGAATCTTACGCTTTCTAATTACATAAGATATTCTCATATCACAGCGGCCGTGGAGAAAAAAGTATCCACTGATTACGTTTACCTGCAATATGTCGTATGATTATTTATATACTTTCTTTCTTTCTTTTTTTACGTTATGTTGAATATCTTATAACGTCAAGTCACAATATATAGGCCTACTTCTTTTCATCTAATATAGGATTTCCCGGCCAAATTCGCGAGTTTGTCATTCGAATTCATTTACTTTGCATTTAAGTTAGCGCAGATCAGCTTTGCCATGCCAATTATCATTCAATTTTTCCGATTTTGTATTTAATTTAGGATTTTGGTCGAAGGATTTCATAGATCTGTCATTCAATTTAAAAACTGCTCAACTAGCATTCAAATTAATCGTCACTTGTCGAGGCGTCATTTCTATCATTCAAATTAACACCTGTCATTCGTATTCGAAATATATTTATTCAAGTTAGGAATGTTAGGGGGAAGAAATGCAACACACGTTTACAGTTTAAAAAATAAAATAAAATGCATGACCTGCCATTGGGGTCAATTCTGTTATTCCATTTATTCATTTTCAGGACAATGCATATGGGTATATAGTCAGACATTAAGTAAAGAAGGGGCGAAATCAAGGGATATGGCATTTCTGCACGGACATGTTTATATACCCAGGAAAGGTGGGGGTACCCTCAATCGCCCCTTTTAAATACAGACTTTGAATGTTACAAAAGTAATTCACATCGTCTCTTACACTAGCTAGCACACCCCTCTGTTTTTCTAAAAGAGTTTCATAGTTTACTTGTCACTTCGCCATTTCACTTCGCCATCGATGGCTAAAGACTTGGTTAAAATGATGAATCATGCTCAAAAATTGTGTGACTCTAGTCTCTACCCCTTTATATTGTACACGTCCTTCATAATGAAATTATGATGAAATTGTGATAAATTAATGATGAAACACAAGACAAACAACTTCCTTTTATGACAATTTATAAACATATTGAGACCATAAAGTCCGCAGATGCAAGTATATATTTTTGTTTTTCCTTAACAATCAAACTTAAATGCCGATGAAAATCAAACAAATCTAATACGTATAAGTGTATAAATGCCATAAAATAAAATATGATGAAATACACATGAAAAAAACAATCTTGAAAGAAAAAAAAAGAGCTATAAAAAGTGTGTAAGAAACGAGAAATATAAATTGACCATCAATTTAAGTGCACAAAGTGCTAATTTGAATGCAACAAATGAATTAGAATGCTAAAAGTACACCGTCGCGATGTCAGAAAATCGTGTTGCGCTAAATCGAATGACCAAATAGCGAAAGAAGCACTTTGTTCATTAATTTGAATGAAACATACATAGATTCTAACGAAAACTTCATAGATTTGAAATCTAGAAAAAGGAATATAAACCCGAGGTATACCCGACAGCACTAAAACCGTCGAATTTGAACGCAAGACAAATGAATTCGAATGACAAACTCGCGAATTTGGCCGGGAAATCCTATATATTCATTGAAATGATTCCTCCTAGAGGTGTCTAAAGAATAATCTCTAACAGCAAGAAGAGCGTTAACTCTATGTAAAAGTATAAGAGCTAACGCCTTCCTGGCTCCAAGCAGCCGTTCTTTCATATTTTTAGACTATATATACCTCTTCCAACTTGTTCTAAGGCCAAGGACGCATGTTATCATGTTAACTCGTGATAATAACGTGTCAAGCCAAGTTCAAAGCTTTCAAGCCTGGTTTGCCTGTAATGGATTTGACACCTAGGCTTCTTCCCGAGGATCTTCGTCATCATCTGATCAGTGCCTCTTACTATTTTACTTAATAGACCAAAGAGGAAAAATGACAGGTCTGAACGATGGGTATCCGCGCAGGTGCATGGCTGGAGAGCATCTCCCCATCATCCATATTCTAGACTAAAGAGAAGGACCCCAACAGAGAAGAAGAAGAAGGAAAAAGAAGAGCCTCAGGAAAGAAGAAGAAATACTAATGAGGCGGAAGATGTGAAAGTTTTTTTGTATATTTTTAAAATAATGTTTTCAATTCATCTTCTTGTACCTGGTGAAAATAGTACCCTTTTCTTGTTTTTCATCAACCATCTATTATGCCTATATTTTAAACCCCAAGCTAACTTTTTCAGAAATATTTACATGTACATTTTGTAATTCATTTTTCTTGTTTGACACCGATGTCTGGATCTTGAGGTGATGAATCTTTAAGTTTCGTTCAATCAATCCAGCCAGTGCAGCTTTCACCTGTTTTCCTCACAACCAAAGTATTTAGTCCATAAAATATTGACCAATCAGCATCCGCAATTCCGTCAACGCTATGACGTCGGTTGTTTCCCCTTGACCGATCATCAAGGGATAAAGTGACGAAGCTTTTCAAGCTTCATCAGTTCCTATAGCACCTTCTTACATCTGAGATTGTAGCAATCATTCCACAGTATCTGAGCATATTTTGAGAGATCGACAGTTTGCACACCTGAAGTGTTTTAGTTCACAAAATACAGCAACTGCTTCTTCACCTGCAGGTGTTGACATTAACGAAAAAATTGAAAGTCAGTGAACTTAAACTTTCATTTTATCTGTTAAAGGTAAAATTGTAGATAATTTGAGACGTGGAAATTGATTGCATGACACATTTTTTTAAGGGGGGGGGGTGGGGGTTGCGTATCTTAATTGTAAAAGACCAAATCAATTATGGGTTTTCTTCTGTCAGTTATTTTCAAAAAAGTTATGTACTTTCAGATACCGTCCACGAGTTCGATAAAATCTCTTGGGCCTTCAAAAATGTATTCTTAGGATTCTTAACAACGACAGCCCACAGGACCGATATATTAATCTCTTATAGGTCCATGGTCTCTTGGGCCTTCTGCCAACATTTCTGAGGGGTACCGATATTTCTGTCGGTGTTGTGTGTCGTCAGTGACGGTCAGTCTACTAGCCTGTCTGCGCCCTTGCTGACCAGTTAAATACAAGGTTACCTTCAAAATTCACATTTCATTGTATGTGCATTGTAAGTTTGGAAACATTTCATCCGTATGATAATGGGGTAACTCGGGAAAGTTATCGTTGATCAAAAGGTCCTCAAAATCACGACAAAGCAAGCGATTTCCTGAAAATGCACGCGTCACATTGCTAATATTTTATATGGGTTATGTCCTTCTCTTTAAGTGTATTCAAGATCAGAAATTCAGGAAACCTATTTGTGACACCTGTGATCATTCAAGCTACAAAAATAGTCGTACATGTATGTGTACAGATAATGTGTATGTTATGAAAAGGAAAGAAAATAAATATTGATGAACTCTATAGATATGTACATTTTGATTTTGTTAAAATAATATTTCAATTGAACTTGTAACTCGAGTAGAAATGGATCCATATCAAAATCTGATATTTTGTGAAAGCAACATTTAAAACGGCCCATTGTGCATGTTCTACCATGAATATCAAAAAGGGTGTATTGTTTAACAAGAAACATTTCAAACATTTCATGATTAAATCAGTATCAATAACTATATGCGTGTGTACTCCCATACAACAATGATGGATTTTGTTCACATTATTTTAATGGAATCATCGTTTGTTCATCAAACATACAGACCCTGCAGGTATCATTAACTAAAGTGTTTGAAAAGTAGAATCACGAGCATTGGATTTTTGCTCACATTATTTTAATGAAATCGTCGTTTGTTCATCAAACATACAGACTCTGTAGGTATCATTAACTTAATTGTTTGAAAGTAAAATCACGAAATATCAGATTTTGATATTGATCCATTTTTACTCGAGTTACGAGTTCATTTGAAATATTATTTTAACAAAATCAAAATTTTAAAATGTCTATAGAGTTCATCAATACTCATATTCTTTCCTTTGTTTTCTTATGTTTGCATTCTAGCGAAATGATACGAGGAAATAAAGGAAAGAAGTGGAGAGGGTGAGGGAGAGAGGGAAAGGCATGGAGACAGGAGGAGGAGGAGGAGGAAAAGAGAACGTGTTTATATAACAAATTGCGAGTGACACAGAAAATATGCATGTACATGTTGATATAGAAACAACACAGACAGAAAAGAATGAAAGAAAGAGATAAAGACAGCTCGAGTAATAAAGATGTCGACAGGCAGAGAAGGGGGGGGGGGGCAGACAGAGGATACATAATTATTGACGGAGGGAAGGCAGGTGCATCTGATCGAGTGACAAATAAAATAAAAATTCATTTAATTCTTTTTGCAACTAGGTTTATAGGTATAATGACATTTTTTCAATTCTTCTGTATTTTTTCAATTCAAAACTGTATTTCGTATACATTTAATGTCCATTTAGGCTCGCAGTTATTCTCCAAACATTACAATTTAAGCACACAAGTGTTAAAGGCAATGCAGTTGCAGCCACTTAAATCATTCCGAAAGCAAATAACATATAGATACATTTAATAATTTCTAGCTCAATTTAATTATATGCCCCTGTAATGCATTTCTTCACCCTGTTTTAATACAACAGTTCATACGCAGGATCAAGCAGCAAACCGGGCAGAAAACCAGGATAACAGATTTGAAATTAGCTCGGAACGTACGGACTCGCATCCACGCCGACTGGGCAACACAAATATTCGTCGTATATAAATTGCCGAGCTTAGAATAGGAGTCTGCAGATCGGTCATGTCGCATAGAATGAAATGATCAATCTCTCTTTAGAGGTGGAACTGCATCACCCATCTCACGTGACCTCCAGTGATTGTTTCCATGTGGGATCCTCATCAAAAATCAATTATCGCCAATAATATGTTCGGCATTGATTTATAAACAACCACCAATTTTTATTGAATGACATGTAATTCTATAAAGCGGCACTAGGATTTTATTGACTTTTCAATGCTTCTTCTCAACTGATTGGTGATTTTTGTCCGAAAATTTTGAGACGAGTGTGCCTTGTTTTGCAGTTTCATTACGTCTGCAAGTAAAAGAGGTAGGTGGATAATATTCTTCTATTTTCACATTTATACTTGGAACAAAATGGGATTTACTTACCTAGTATGAGGCATCAAATAACAGACAAAATACATGGAGATCGAGACTATTTGTTTTCTTTTCTTTTCTGTTTCATCAATGAAAGTAAACTACTCCTTAAAATCATTAGCTCGAAATCCAGACAATTCAGAAATTTAAAAAAGAAAGGCTAGAAACCTCATCGATACTAAATACGAGTCTAAAATCGTTATTCGGTTATTTGTCACCCCACTTTAATAAATAAAGACGATTTGCATCCGTTTACATTTTTGGGTATATTTTCTTTCCATCATACACAAAAAAGAAGAAAGTATTGCAAAAAAAAGAGGCGGTGATTGAAGGACCATTTCACCTTTCTGTTTACTGGCCTGGCATCCATCTTGATAATATGTGAGTGAGTCTCCACTCCATGATATAGGACTTTTTTCTTCTTCTTGCTTATACGATTATCGGGAGTGAAAGAATTTGTAAAGGAGAGGGGTACACTCCTAAAATTAAACAATGAAGGGGCAATATATTTTCGTTGCGACTTAACATATGCCAATTTGTTAAGGGTGCCACGGGTATGTTGTATTCGTATTTCTGGCTCTTTAAAATATTGTTTAAATGTTAACATTATGAAAACAAATAAGATGACAAATGAAACTTACAAGTTTCAAATTACGATATTGGTAACCCGTGCTGATTTTTTTGGAGAAGTTGAACTTATCAATCAATACCACTGAGGAGAGAGATACAATAATCTAACTGATGCAAAACAGGCGTTTTAACTTTTGCTTGAGAAGATACTTGTAAATCTTTCTTATTCTACCGATGTTACGTATATGGAAATTAATAGATCTGGATACATTTGAAACATTATTTAATGTATTCATCATGGTCATTATCGTGCTTGTCGAAGTTACAATATTAACCCGAACAGATGGAGAAAGTATAAAGTTTGGTATTTTTACACCAGTGGTGTTACTTCCTATTCAAATGTATATATTTTTAGCTGAATCGAAATTGATCCCCTATTTGGCATACCTTCAAGCATATTTTCCACAAAATATGGGCCCCTTTTTGGGTAAATACAGTTAAAAAAACAATTTAAATGTAATCCTAAGTTGGCTTTAGCGGTTGTACAATGTCTCGTATTTTCGAGAAAAGAAATTTTGTTTACATACGCCTTCACAATTTGCGAATACAATGTATGACCCCTTTTTTGGTGAAATTTCTTGCTCTTTTAAATCTTACCCCTTGTTTAAAATCCAAAATAAAAGACCACAAGTTCTTGAACATTTCAATTATTTTTACGCGAAATTTCTAATCAAGCATACACTAACTCTGCATGAAGTTGGATATACTGAAGCTACATGATATACATTGTGATGTTACAATCATGAATTCTACCTTGAAATTCCAGTTATAAAGCTTTTAAAAGCCAACATCCACGATCGAACATCAGATATGCATGGACCTAGTTTTTATAATTAGTCGTCAATGCATTGTCATGATAATTATAGGCGTATGGACACTACATCGCCAAGGGGGAGGGGGGTATCCCACTTGCGCGAATATCGACTTTCCTGTCATAGCGAAAATGTGAATTTTTTATTCGAATGTCTGTTACTGAGTGGGGATAATGAGATTGGACGGGGGTCTATTCCGAAGCCATAGTATAATAATGCACGAAACGACACTAGCTTTTCCATCATACAACCTTGAAAATAAATCAATTTCTTTTAAAAGGCCATGTCCATTATTAATGTGCACTAACATGACGAACGTCTGAAAAACGAATTTGAATGCCTTACCCGAACCATGGAAACAATAAGTCAGGCTCCCAGAATCGAGGGCTCGTTAAAAAATTGAATCGAAATTGGCTTGAAGCTAACATGAAAGGAAACAGGTTGTCATACACGATGATAATTAATTGAGCAGTGTACGAGAGCGAATTCGAATACTGATTCCAGCTAATTCTCATGGAATGACCGAGAGGGCGTTTCTGGTTTATCTCGATTGGAACTGTTTAATTTAAACAGAATAATGAGCTTAGAAATTTTGAAGTAGATACAACTGTCTGTCATGAGTCTCATGGCTGTTTCAGATCGCAAAATAAAATGTGCATTATTTCCACTGATTGCAAGCAATGTCTCTAAAAGGGGGACTGGTATTTGCTTCCATAAAATTGAACAAGATGACGACTGAGAGATAAAGAGGACACGATGATGAATTCGTGAAGAATGTTGATAAAAACTGTTCATTTTCCAGCCAACTGCGCTGCGATGTGGGGAAATCAATTAGAAAACTAGCCGGTTTGCTGTGATATGTGAATTGACGCAGAATAATGACATGAAATCATTCGGCTATCATTCTGAAGGGCAGGGAGTATCAGATGAGCTAAATAAACATTGAATTCTTGCCATTCTCATAATTGAATGTACTGGGGGGGGGGGGGGGTGAATTAATTTCGACATGGAGAAGTCTGTTTCATATTAAATTGTCAGAAGTGAAAGAGATCTGAAGTATTATGTTGATGATATCACATTCGTCAGTGAACAGAATGAATACCAGTATTAGATGAATTACACCTGGATCATAGAAATATGAAAAATTTGAACCTCCCAGCAAATGTTAATTAATGCATCTTTGCATCAAATTGCTCTGGGATGTCCCATTATTTCATCGTGTTGTTATTTGTTTGAAAACGTAATTAAATAAAGCAGTCGAATCAACGGGAAAAAAAGGGGAAAAATATGACCAGATTAAAGGGATTACTCCATCTAGTATCAAATAATTTCAAATAATTAGGACAGTTGATATAAAGAACAATCTAGGATATGGAGAAAGGTGCAAGGGTTTTGATTAGAGAAAGAGAAAGAGAAGGGGAGGGGCAGGGGAGGGAAGGAAGAGTGAAAGAGAAGGGGAGAGAATAGAGAGACAGAAAGAGAAAAGGAGAGACAGAAAGAGACAGAGAGGGAAAGAGAGACAGAGATACCGAGAGAGAGAGAATGAGAAAAAAGAGAAAGAGAGGGATTAAGAGAGAGAGACATATAAAGTGGCGGACAGAGACAGAGAGACAGAAAGTGAAGAGAAAGAAATAGAGATATATAGATAGAGAGAAAGAGAGATAGAGAGAGAGAGAGAGAGAGGGTGAGAGAGAGAGAGAGAGGGGGGGATGAGCGAGAGAATGTAGCCTGGGGGACTGCTAATACAATTTTTAGATTATATTCATCGTAGATCTACTATCATAATATTCAATTTCGATGAGTAAATTAAATTTATTGTCAGCCTCACTTTTATAAGTACAAGCCCAAACGTATCAAGCAAACGTGTGAAAAGCCGATTTTCGTTCTTTTTTCGTACATCATGTGGAAAATTGATATGGAATTTTATAGCGATATGATTAATTAGAGTCAATTGAAAATACAACTGATGCAAGCATCTTTCTTATATGCTTAGCTTAACTGTCGCTGGTTATTACGTCGTTTCAGTTGGATGGGATGGTTCATTTATTATTCATGATTTAATGCGGAAAGTGCAAAATTCACAAATATAGACTGACTAACTTTGTGTGAGAAAACAGAATCCCCCTGACACAGTTTAGTATTTGTTTATTTCATAACCAAGTAACTATGCAGTGTTTTTACCGACGATTGGTCATTTGTGTATTCAGTAATTGTTTTTTTTTATAATGACATTTTGTACTTTATTGCAGGCTATACCAAAACTAGTTGCATCTGGTATTAATAACTCAATGCACCGTATACGTGTGTAGACTCTTCCATTTATTTTGGTCTTGTACTGGCACCTAAATCTTCATTCATAATCATGTAACTGCAATTAAATAATCGTGATTATTGGTCCCTTTCATGAATATTAATTGCAAATAAATAATGACTACATCCATAATTCATTCATTTATCTTTTTTCAATTCCAATTAAAAATAAAAAGCATACAAATGCAAATCACGGTATAATATTATATAAAAGAATGCAGGCAGGTAGAAATACACTCCATACAATACATAAAGGAAAAAACAATTGAAATACACATAACAAACATAGAAAAAGCATACATATAAAGTGAGAAGTTAACTGTAAATACTTCCATAATACAGTGCTAAATAGAATGGAATTGAGGAATACTACAAGATTTTCTTTTGTCGCCGCAATATATCTACATAGGAGCTATTGATGCATTACAATTTGAATATACACTACGATGAAGATAAGTATTAATAAAATGGACAACAACTTTTGAAAATGTACTAAAATAATACAAACAAATTTATGGGAAAAAAGAAATGTGACTGTATATGGACAGAGTATACACAAATAAACCCTTCATAATGCATTATGAAACTGCAAACTCCAATTCTTTTTTTACTTCTTGTGCGGACTGCAATTTAGCACAATTTCATTCTAGAATCTTAATCATTTGTTACAAATAAGTAATCATAATGTAGATGAGAAAATTTGCAAACCGTGCCTTTCGATTTCTTTTGTTGAGTATCCAGGCCTATATGGCAATCAGGAAAGGATATATGATATTGTAAGCAAGAACCAAAACAAAGGTACAATTCCGAGAAAAAAAATACACAAATTTAAGCCATCAACATCATTAAGCGAATTAGTGGTTATGTTTTAAATTCAGCTGCGAGAAATGTAGTATCGAAGCAAAATTTCTTTCAAATAACAACAACAGCAACAACAAAAACAAAAAAGCTCTTCGAAGGGGAAAAAAAGAAAACAAGAAAATCGGGAGAAAATATAGTTAAATGATCGTGCCAAGGATGCAATGAGATGACAGGCAGCTCTAATCATTCACGTTCATAGGTATTCAGAAATTCAGAAATGTTTCTTTTGTATTCGATTCTGCTGAATTCAGCCTTACAACCAGGTTAAGTAGTTTAACTACATTAAGGTATGAACAGAATAATGAGAGCGATGGCAGTGCAGCTGAACGCTTTACCAATCAATAATATACCCACGCTTACTGCATTTTCAAGCATGGAAGGAATTATGAGATTTATACGGAATGATACAAATGTAAAATTAGTATACCCATGCTGTTCCATTTATATTCATATCTTACAGAATAAAAAAAATGAACATGATTTACCAGAAGAAATTTATTACGGCTTGCATAATATTACACTCAAAATCATCTTTCAATAAACTGGAAGAGAAACCATTTTTTTTTAAAGCAAAATGTTCAAAGTGGATAATGATGTGTGGCACCCCCCAACAAAGAAAAAAAGAAAGAAAACAGAACTAAAAGATATCCATTGTAAACAAACGTTTCTCATTTTACGTTTATAATTCTTACTTATTTTAATCCATCAGAGCAGTAATTGCACTGAAACCCTTCCACCAAATTTCATCCTTATCCTTCCAAACCATTTCATTGAATTAGTAACTGTCGCATGATATCATTTTGTTATAATACTCTGAATCAGAGACTGCAATATAGGGTTCAACCTATCAAGCAAGTATCATTGATCGGTGCACGTCTTTCGGATAGTGACGTTAAAGGTCGGTCCCCAGACGTAAATAATCATATCTGATTGATACACGTCTGTAAAAACACAATTACACACACACGTAGGAAAGAAAAGTTCCGTTTATACACCTCCTTCACTTTACTTAAATAGCAGTGGCTACCTTGGATTGTTGATAAAAATGGGTTGAATAATTAAGATATTTATTAAAACGCAGTTCATTCCCATCTTTGCCAGTTTTCTTAATTAGCGCTGGCAAGTTTTCTAGACCACCTTTTATGATATGTTATTGAACAAACCATATTACTTTCACCTGAGATACAAATTTAGTTTGTAATCTTGTGGCTGCTCCAACATTGCCTCAATAGGGCCAATATTCAACAAATTTGGAGTCGCCAACATCGCTGATAAATACCGTCGTCTCTTTAGATTCTTAAAAGATCTGAGCAGGGAGATGAGAGTGATCTGAGCACACATTTTATCATTGACTTCCAGACAAAATATGATGATGATGGAATAGACATGACATGAGCGCTGTATTTGTAAAGCGCTTAGAGACATTTGTATCAAGCGCTATATATAAAAATTAAATATTATTATTATTATTATTACAAGAACCCACTATTATTATTATTATTATTATTATAGACGGTGCTGTATAAATGCCTATTATTTTTATTATTATCATGCTGATGCTGAGATGAAGGTAAGAGGACCAGCAGGTGCACTTATAATACTCTAAAGACGAAACATGGCGAGAACAAGGAGGATATATAATAATTCATCATGGCTAAACGATGTCTAAACACGTTTCAAGGTCTACAGATATCGAAGGGTTCAAGGGTATGGAAATAATCACAGTTTTGGAGAGATGGAATTGAAAATAATTATGGTGGTCCTTTTCAAAGAAAGAAGTAAGTGTGCAAGAATGATCAGGAATATTATTAGAACTTGAGCTGCATGCAAGGAGGAAGGATGGTAGGCCCTAGGTAATTTCCACATTAATAGAGTGGCAGGTAGAGTGATCATCAAAGCTGAATGCTCTAACATTAAAAGACAAGATCCAGCTCATGAACCAAAGAATAAACATGAAATTATGAAGACAGTTAGAGATTTCTAAACGAATGGTCCACCTTTTTCAACCTTATTTTAGTCAGGGCACCCATTTGGGAAAAAAAAAATTCGCGTCACCCTAATCCCAGAACCATTACAAAGATTCATTTTAAATCACTCTGTTACACATCAAGTATCATGTGCACACGTACGGACACATTTCGTTTTCAAAATGTGCGAGCGAGCAAAGTAAGCGAGCATACCAGAAAAGAAGATTTTTTTTAGTTTGGAAAAAAAATATTTTGTAAACAAAACACATTGGATCAGGCAGGATATAAGTACAAAATATAAGATTCGGCCAACTCCCTGCCAAAGAGATATTCTAGCAACTCATTGACTAATTATGTGGGTATTTAAGCACTTCACTGCCTGTAATCACAATGTTTGTTAATATTGCGTGCGAAAGAATCGAGCAAGAAAAAGACACTTAATTGTCTTAAAAATGTTATTTCTTTATGAGAACACATAGCGGTTTCCAATATTTTGTTTTCACGAAAACTTACGTACACTGTAGGCCAATTTGATATTATAATGTAGCATTGCAAATTTATTTTCTGTTAAATTATGAATAGATACCATGGATACAGAGGACATTCGAATTCTGCTTGGCTTTTACATGATGAAGCCAAAGATTTACAATATATGGCCTCCGACACTGGCGTAATGAGCAAAAACGTTTGGGGGGGCTGACAAAAAAATAAATCCGAATCACCCCACTCTAATATGCAGGCCCCGCTGAACGTTTCTCAAAGTGGGGTCTAGGGGCAAAGCCTCCGAAGCTCAAGGGGTATGCGCTGGGCATCAGTGACGGATCCGGGAATTTCTTACCGGGGGGGGGGGGGGAATGGCAAGGGGTGAAATATTTGTAAAACGATGAAGCGACAGAACGAGGCTTTAACGGCGAGGGAGCGGAGCTACCAAGCAGGGGGTGGGTCTGGGAGGGGGTTCTGGCCCCCTCCCAGAGTAAGAAGCATTTGCAATTTTAGAACCAAATTAGACGCATTTTCAGGCACTTCCTGGAGTAATATGACGTAAAATTACTTTCTCCTACCCCTTCCAAGAGTAGGGATCTTTTGCAATTTAAGAACCACATTTGGCGCATTAATGTCCACCGGCACTTCATGGAAAAAAAGAGGCCTTCTGATTGGTTAGAAGTTAGAGAAATGTGATCTGTCACGTCGTGAGACGTTGTTGTATAAATTATGCTTTGATGCCGCACAATGCACAAAAAGACGGTGGTCCGGTACTTCACCAGTTGTACTTGCAAAAATTATCTCGAGTGTATAAACTGTGTCGTTATCAGGGGCGTCGCTAGATCTTTTTCGATGGGGAGGGGGGAGGGGGTGTAGAGGCCGCCGATAACCGACAAAACGAGCCCCCAATATTATTACCGACAAATATAAAATTCCAATGTCCAGATGTCTACAAATTTAACCCTATAAACCCTGGGCCAGGAACTAAGTTATTTTTCAGTTTTTCCCCTTCCGCGCAAAGCGCGTAAGCTTTGACACTTCATTAAATTATTAGAGAAAGAAGACGATCCGTTGTACTGTTCTGAACTCTTAAAGCTTGTTTCGCCCCTCCCGCGCAAAGCGCGGAAGCTATGTCGTTTCATTTAATTATTGGAGAAAGAAGACGATTTATTGTACCGGTCCCGACTCTTAATCCTTGTCTGAATTCAGTTCCCCCCCCCCCTCTCGCGCTAAGCGCGGAAGCTTTGACGTTTCAATACATTATTACTTTTAATCCTTGTCTGAATTCATTTTCCCTCATCCCGCGTGAAGCGCTGAAGCTTTCACGTTTCATTAATTTATTAGAGAAAGAAGACGATTCGTTGTATCGTGTTCTTGTCTGAATTTAGTTTCCCCCCTCCCGCGCAAAGCGCGTAAGCCTTGATACTTCATTAAACTATTATAAAGAAGACGATCCGTTGTACCGTTCTCGATTCTTAATTCTTGTTTCGCCCCTCCCGCGCGAAGCGCTGAAGCTATGACGTTTCATTTAATTATTAGAGAAATAAGACGATTCATTGTATCGGTCTCGACTTTTAATCCTTGTCTGAATTCCGTCCCCCCCCCCCTTTCGCGCAAAGCGCAGAAGCTTTGCTTTTCAATAAATTATTACTATTAATCCTTGTCTGAATTCATTTTCGCCCATCCCGCGCAAAACGCGGAAGCTTTCAAGTTTCATTAAATTATTAGAGAAAGAAGACGATTCGTTGTATCGTGTTCTTGTCTAAATTTAGTTTCCCCCCTCCCGCGCAAAGCGCGTAAGCCTTGACACTTCATTAAACTATTAGAGAAAGAAGACGATCCGTTGTACCGTTCTCGATTCTTAATTCTTGTTTCGCCCCTCCCGCGCGAAGCGCGGAAGCTATGACGTTTCATTTAATTATTAGAGAAATAAGACGATTCATTGTACCGGTCTCGACTCTTAATCCTTGTCTGAATTCCGTCCCCCCCACCCTTTCGCGTAAAGCGCGGAAGCTTTGCTTTTCAATATATTATTACTATTAATCCTTGTCTGAATTCATTTTCGCCCATCCCGCGCGAAACGCGGAAGCTTTCAAGTTTCATTAAATTATTAGAGAAAGAAGACGAATCGTTTTATTGTGTCTTTGTCTTAATTATGTTCCCCCTCCCACGCGAAGCGCGGAAGCTTTGTCAATTCATTTAATTATTACTCTTAATCCTTGTCTGAAATCATTTTCGCGTTTCATTAATTATTAGAGAAAGATTAAGACGATTCGTTGTACCGTTCTCGACTCTTAATCCTAGTCTGAAATTAGTTTCCCCCCCCCTTCCCCCTCCCGCGCGAAGCGCGAAAGCTTTGCCGTTTCATTAAATTATTAGAGAAAGAAGACGATTCGTTGTACCGTTCTCTACTCTTAATCTTGTATGAATTCAATTCCCCCAACTGGGCGCTTAACGGTGTATGTGCAGTGTTACATGATGTAAGTATGGAACGCTCGTTCGCAAATCTGTGCATGCTCAGCCCGAGTGGAGGGTAGCATCAGGCGCGTACGCAGGATTTTTTCAAGGGGGGGGGGGGGGGGGTTAACATTTATAAATCGGGCCGAAAATTTCGCTACGACTCAGCCAGCCGCTGAATAAGCGGGGGGGGGGGGGGGGGGGGTAAGAGGACACTTTTTTTTTTTTTTTGGTCTAACAAAAAATCGCAACGACTCAGCCGACCGCTGAATAAGCGGGGGGGGGGGGGGGGGGGGGGGGGGGTAAGACACTTTTTTTTACTTAGTGACTTTACAAAAACAATTGCTCTTCCTGGCTATTTGGAAATGGGTCAGTTTGCAAGAAAAAATGGAGAAACTAGCATTTTGGTGAAAATCATGTGATATCACGAACATTTATACATTACTTGTGAAAATAAGTCATGGTTCAATTTTATTTGGGGGGGCTGGCATCCCCCCCCAAGCCCCCCCCCCCCCCACCAGTACGCCAGTGGCCTCCGACCGAGTGAAATTAAAAATGCAAGGTAATAAAATTAGCCTCTACTGACAAAAGAAGCAAACAAAGAAGGCCGAAAACGAGGTCAGCCAAGTGGTATTTTTCCCAGAGATTCCTATTATATTCATGAAAGTCATCTACATGTCAGTTTAAATCCATATCGGAAAACGATGTGAGTAGGAACGATCTAGGAAAAACAATTAATAGATAAGGGTGTATTTGACCCAAATTTCCCCAAGGAATGCTAAAGATGCTTTCACTGTTCTGTATTCATTTTAAATAGGGTTCATCTGTATTTAGAAGAGGAAAGGTATTAATGCATTTAAAATTAGTGATACTCCTATTCTGATATTCTTTATCAAACCCTATTATAACACATTGTATAACAATACCCATTTGAGATGATTACGTGACCCATAACGGCGTATAAGGGGAGA
This sequence comes from Strongylocentrotus droebachiensis, assembly GCA_035222895.1. Lineage (NCBI taxonomy): Eukaryota > Metazoa > Echinodermata > Echinoidea > Camarodonta > Strongylocentrotidae > Strongylocentrotus > Strongylocentrotus droebachiensis. The sequence continues at coordinate 67,996 of JAVYIG010004342.1, read as the reverse complement.
ATCATTCTTGATCATCTTTAACAAAAATAATATCCATTACTACATGAACAAAAAACTTACCATTTCAAACCATTTCAATCTCACAATGTAATTTAAACTGAAATGTGCCATTGTCAGTTATGCAAATTATACACTATACATGGAGCCGTATCAGGACAATGACTCTTACCCCCCCCAAAAAAAAAATTACCCCCTGGGAAACTACCCCCAAGGAAAATACCCCCCCCCCCGAAGGACAACCAACCCCCGTGGACAATTACCCCCCGGAAAATTACCCCAAGGACAATTACCCCCGGGACAATAACCCTTACCCCTGTAAATTTCACTCAATGACTAAAGGACAATTACCCCCCCCCTGTTCATTAAAGGGAAGTCCATCCTGATAACAAGTTGGTTTTAATAAAAGCAGATTTTTTTTTCCGGAGGTTAATCGTCCTCGGAGGGGGGGGGGGGAATGATTGTCCAAGGGGTATTGTCCTAAAAACACATGGAGCATATGATAACGCACCGGGGTATTGAGAAGAAATGAATGCTCAAACGGTTGATGAGTGAGTCAATTAGGTTTTCCCGCCCAACTTCGTAAACTTTGCATCCGAATTAACGTTACGTTCGTTCAAATTCGTGCGAAATTGAATGACTATGTAGATCAAAATGCAAAAAGCTAATTGCGTCATTCAATTTGATTTTAGTAGCATGCGATTTCATACTCTTGTCACGGAAACGTGCAAAACGAGCATTCAATTTAGAAAAGCGTGCAAAGAGCATTCAAATTCGCGCCGGACAGACGGTGCTACATACTGTATGTATTCAAGCATTCGATTTCGTGATTAGGCATCCATTATGTGACATTTGTGCATTTCTTTTCATTTGATGTTCATTTGCCACTTAATATACTTCAATCTGTTTGAATAATGTAATGCTAAGTTTACTTGTAGGAAGGACATGTTAGCAGATATCTGTCTTTACACAGGTAACTGTCCCTAGAGAAGGTGCACAATTTGTGACTTCTCTTCTAAGCACAAGCTATATATATACACAGATCCTGAACAGCGGTAGAGTTGAACTTTAGACATGGACATGATGGAAACAAAATGATGAATAAAGAAAAAGACGTAAAATGAAAAGAATGAAAGATCCCCTACTCAATCAAGATTAATCAACACAAACCATTAAAAAATAACCTCACTTATAATGAAAAATATGAAGACATGTATAAAGAAATGTTTCTACAAAAATAAAGATCGAAAGAAAGAGAAAACATTAAATGCAATATAAATATATCAGACAAATAAGAAGATTTTATAATGTGAAATCATGTCAAAAAAGATCATAGAAAAAAAGAATAAATAAATGAACATGAAAAAGTGAATATCCGAATAAACATCGAGCCTCATACATAGATTATGAGGTCCAGTTTTAATTTGAATGACCCGATTGCGAAAGAGGTTGCCCATAGACGAAAATTAAACCGCAATTCGCCAAAGAATTCTCCTTTCACTCAACATTGGCGAAATCGAATGACCCTTACGCATTTCCAAAATGACTGAACCAAGCTTTAATTTGAATGTGCATGTTTAGAATATTCGGTGACTCGAAACGAAATTGAATGCAAAAAGTTTAAAAATGAAACAGGGGAACAACGAGTGGAGAAAATTCGCTCGAACACGAATGCACGTTAGTGAAATGTTATTGATCGCTGCTTTGACGCAATTGGCCGGGAAAACCTATATTATGTTCATTATTTTGGTCCGTTTAATGATACTCAATATGTCCTTCCTAGATACAAACGATAAAATTCGACACACGATGAGAATGATGGTGATGTACATCATGATCACTTTCAAAGAACGATAAAATAATTGTTCTAAGTGCTTAACATCATATCTTATCAATTCCATAGTTCACCGCGAAAGTCCGCTAAATTATGATTTCACCTATATCGTACAAATCGTACTTCTTAGGACAACAAGTATGTTTATCATTACAAGGAGATGGCAATCTTGTAACATGTTTAAGAACACGTTCATTGGTTGAAATGATGGGAATTCAGAATGTTGTTTATGTTAACACAAGATATGCCAAATCTCTGACTGAATTATTTTATGAACATTATTCAAATGTTCGCAATGTTCACGAATTTTTTGTTGTTGTATTTTTTAATTTGCATGCCCAATGTGATAGGAGGCGAATGATTTTGACCGCAATGTAAACAATAATATAAGTGAAACTTGATTTCCAACCAATCAAGATTTTGAATTTAGAACATGAGTTCTATTTTGGAGTTGTGCTTAAACGCACATTTTAATACAAAGGCCCTTGATCCGACAATGGTTACATCAAATGAAGCAAGGGGTGATAGAAAAGGAGTGGAAACTCTTGTAATTTATTCAAACGCATGCGTGAGTTCTAAAGGGTAACAATGGGATGCGTAACATTCCACTTGGTTTTGAAGTTCCATGCTGCGAGTCGCTCTTCCACTGCGGGGAATTTCGGAGGCCAGGCACCAGTTTCACATTCATAAAATTCCCGGCAAAATTTTATTATAGGGATTGTTTCCTAGAAATTATGTATCCATTCTCGGTGGCCGATTTAGAGGATGCACAAAATAAAGCTGGTATTGTTCATAGTTTATGTATTTGGCTTCGTTTAGCAACCCAATCCATGTGATATTAGATAATATAATTTGATTCTATAATTCTTGCACATTAAAAAACAAAAACAAGAATCCCCTTCAGTTTCATAAAAAACATTGTTATAGGCATACATGACATGTACAAAAGCAAGCTTTGATTCATCGAATACAACATTTTATCGCGTCTTGCCAGTCCAAACAACTCATTTCTTCATTAATTTATTGTATACATTTTATTCAGAGTATAGTCTGACCAGGTATATAATACCGGGGTATAACCAGGAAAATATACTTATTTGACATGGGGTTTGGTTATGTATACATATACTTCAATTGATGACAACTACTTCATAAGGTAACTGTAAACCATTTATTCCCATGAAATTTGTTTCATTACGATAATCCCAGACTAGTTTGAAACTTGAGACTTAACAAAAGTGTTCCCCATATTCATATAAACAGACGAACGTTACGTCATGCGGACAGCACTTTCCTCGCAAACGCTATTATCCAATTGCGAACTAATCCACTTTGACACATCGGATTGAAACTGTATTTTCAGGAAAATGTAGTGTCTTCCTTTTACCATTATTGGGTTAACAAATAGGTATAAGTGCCTTCGTCGATATACTCAAATTATGACGAAGATACCGAACTAAAATCAGATATCATAATTGTTGATTTGATTATGAAATAAATGATTTAAATTCATCAAAATAATGTGGTAGTCCAATCACAGAGTATAGATACAAGAGTAGACATACTTTTCCTGTCACTCAGGCATGTTTACTAGTGCAGGAAATTTGTTATTTAAATTCAAGGACTTTTAGTTCACATGATTATTGTAGTTCTAATTTGAAAACAGAAAAGATGTAAAATGGAACGAACCAGAAGTGAGAAATGAAACGGAGGGGGGGGGGGGGGGGAGGGTGGGTAAGGGGATAAAGAGTCAGAGAGGGGTAGATGGAGGGAAGCGACGGAGAAATATGGGGATAATGGACATAATATGAGGTGGGGAGAAAAAGAAAGAGACAGAGAGATGGGGCGAAATCTAACTCATATCTCGATTATGTGATATTTTTCAACGTAAAATAATCAGAAAACATTTAACTTGAAGCAATTTCAGCTTATTTATTTCAACGTTTAATATTGCTCTTGGTGTTTGCTGTGTTAGGTTCTCTCCCATTCTTATAGAATGAAGACATCAAACAATTTTTTTACTGGAAATTAGTCACGTTAAATTATACTTTAAGTTTATAAGGCAATGACATCAAATGATATTTCATACTTGTATTTTGTTCAATAAACGATGTGCGTAAAAATATTTAGAAAATGTAATTGATTTATGTAAGGTCTTAAAATTGTTACCCTTTCTCTCTCTCTCTCTCTCTTATTTCCTTTCCCATTTCCTGTTTTATCTTCTCTTTAGCTTTCCGTCCTATTCCCCCTAAATATCGTGTTTTCCTATTTCCAATGCAGGTGTCACAGAATAATTTTTTTTGAAGCTTATATCCCATTCATCAAATCCATGATCATTTAATAAAGGGACAAATTTTAAAATGTATTTTTCATATCTGTGGCTGTCTGTAGCCGGTCCACAGTAATCATTAAGGGCATTTAAAAAAAAATCCTCACACAGACTATTGTCTGGTTTATAGGCATTGTGTAAATGTTAAGCGATTTATTCTGAAGACGAAATGCCATACAGCGTTTCATTGCATAAATAATCAGGATATTTTTTTAACTTGGACTGAATGCCCATTATGCGGCGTGTTGAAGCGAAGAGTACGTCGCATTATCTCTTAATTCGAAATAAATTGAGTTATTATCATCCAACATTGAAAGCAGAGGAGGGCACAAGGCATACTCCCATAGAATGAATATACTACCGGGAACTACTCTTGATTTATGTCAAATCAACCGCGATGTAATAACGCAGCCATTGATGATAATTCGATCAAATATGTATAACATTCCAGTGGCTTGTATGGCTTCAATCATTTTTAGCATCTCATTTATATTGCGACATTTTCATTATTCATCTGAGCAAATCATCTACTATTCACTTTCTGATTAGGTAAGACGGTTTTTGTAAAGCGATGGCAGGACAAACCAATTTATCTAATTTGGAGTCATAAAATAGCACAGGGTTGTTGAATCATGCCTTTATTTCATATAAAAAGGAATACATGTTTACATTGAATACCAGGTCCATGTTCCCATTCCGAAACCATGGCAGGTCGCACTACATATACAACATATACAAACAATAATGCATTACAGTTACAAATAAATATCAATCATGCATAATAACAATTATATATTAATCATGTATAGTTACAATTATACATTAATCATTGATCCGTATACATTACATTCATATATAAATCATGTATAATAGGTCTTCCGTTGAATAAAAGGTCACTTATGACATGTAAATATGATGAATGATGACAAACGGACAATATAGTGCAAAAAATTGTGGTCGGGCGCGGCAAAACACGGTAAAAAAATGCAAAATTTGCAGCGGTTATAACCTTACCTGTGTTTGCCGTTGCGCCCAGTCAATTTATCTAATTTGGAGTCATAAAATAGCACAGGGTTATTACAAAGGTCAAAGTAGTGACACAGAATGCTGTATAGTATATGAATCTTCGATACTCGCCGCATTTATTATATAGTAAATCGCACAAAGCTCTTGGAAATTTAGTTAAAAAACCTTTAAAAATCTATATATAATATCGTATCTCCGTTTAGGTCCATAAAAAAAAAAATGAAATTCAAAAGCAAATACAGCAACGATTTTCATTATGCTGTTTATCAGAAACGATCATTCCAAATTTGGCTAAAAAGTCCAAAATGATGTAAGTGAAAATGCGTTTGAGACCCAAATTAAACGTCGAAATTCGTATATTGTACCATATTTATGATGGATATGCATATTTGAGGAAAATTATGGAGTTCTAGTTATATTTCCACTTACATTTTACTGAAAGGATAAAGACAATGTTTGGACAGTCGCATTCGGGATTAAGAACATAGCTGAAACGAAATTGTCTTTGGCACACTAAAATCAATATTTATTATTTTTCAGTTAAAGCATGGATGCTGACTCAAAAATTGCCTATTACCTATCGCTTGAAGAGAATATTATTGCGAATTATTTCAAAGGTGAAAATTAATTTGAGCTTAACTATTTTTTCTTTGACGGTTTACATACCATTGTGTATATTCAAAACATATTTTAGTACTATTATCCGGATTTCCATGGTCATGGTTAAAATATAATATGCCTAATGTTTGATCTGCAGTAGGCCCTACTAACTATTTGGAAACGTCTGTGGCAAGGGATATTACTGTTAATTGTCTACGTAAGACTATAATGAAATTATATTAAAGATCTTGAATTAACCTTTTATTTTCATTTCTTCATTTATCTTTCAGATCTTGAGCAGCATCTCAAAATGGGTCGTAAAAGGAAGTGGGTTGCCTCCTATTCGACTTTCACAAGTCACTTGTGATCATAGAATCGGAAGAATGTGATGAAATGAGCGTACCTTAAGAGTGGACATGAAACATTGTTACTAGCCATGAGGCAAAGAAAAATGGAGGCCTATCAAGGAATAAGCTTTGTCGTGCTTCTTACTATCATCATTACACTTCAGACTCATTCAAGAGAGTCCAAAGAGAGAATACTTAAGGATACAGATGACACAAAAGATGCACGGGGAGACTTGTATGGCAACATTATTTCATATCTGATAAAAAGGTTTGACGATTGGAGAAATATTAAAGATGAACGAACGAGGAATGATGGAAGAACTCAAATTGAAAGTGCAATTTTGATTAGAAAAAAGAGATCTGGAGGAACACCCGAACCAACAGCAGAAGGAGAAAGTGAACCTGAACCGACGGCAGAAGGAGAAGGTGAACCTGAACCCACAGCAGAAGGAGAAAGTGAACCTGAACCGACTGCAGAAGGAGAGAGTGAACCTGAACCGACAGCAGAAGGAGAAAGTGAACCTGAACCGACAGCAGAAGGAGAAAGTGAACCTGAGCCAACGGCAGAAGGAGAAAGTGAACCTGAACCGACTGCAGAAGGAGAAAGTGAACCTGAACCGACTGCAGAAGGAGAGAGTGAACCTGAACCGACAGCAGAAGGAGAAAGTGAACCGGAACCGACAGCAGAAGGAGAAAGTGAACCTGAACCGACTGCAGAGGGAGAAAGTGAACCTGAACCCACAGCAGAAGGAGAAAGTGAACCTGAACCGACAGCAGAAGGAGAAAGTGAACCTGAGCCAACAGCAGAAGGAGAAAGTGAACCTGAACCCACTGCAGAAGGAGAAAGTGAACCTGAACCGACGGCAGAAGGAGAAAGTGAACCTGAACCCACAGCAGAAGGAGAAAGTGAACCTGAACCGACTGCAGAAGGAGAAAGTGAGCCTGAACCCACAGCAGAAGGAGAAAGTGAACCTGAACCGACAGCAGAAGGAGAAAGTGAACCTGAGCCAACAGCAGAAGGAGAAAGTGAACCTGAACCCACTGCAGAAGGAGAAAGTGAACCGGAACCCACTGCAGAGGGAGAAAGTGAACCTGAACCCACTGCAGAAGGAGAAAGTGAACCTAATCCAACAGCAGAAGGAGAAAGTGAACCTGAACCCACTGCAGAAGGAGAAAGTGAACCTGAACCCACTGCAGAAGGAGAAAGTGAACCGGAACCCACTGCAAAGGGAGAAAGTGAACCTGAACCCACTGCAGAAGGAGAAAGCGAACCTAATCCAACAGCAGAAGGAGAAAGTGAACCTGAACCCACTGCAGAAGGAGAAAGTGAACCTGAACCCACTGCAGAAGGAGAAAGTGAACCTGAGCCAACAGCAGAAGGAGAGAGTGAACCTGAACCGACAGCAGAAGGAGAAAGTGAACCTGAACCCACTGCAGAAGGAGAAAGTGAACCTGAACCCACTGCAGAAGGAGAAAGTGAACCTGAGCCAACAGCAGAAGGAGAAAGTGAACCTGAACCGACTGCAGAAGGAGAAAGTGAACCTGAACCGACAGCAGAAGGAGAAAGTGAACCTGAACCCACTGCAGAAGGAGAAAGTGAACCTGAACCCACTGCAGAAGGAGAAAGTGAACCTGAACCCACTGCAGAAGGAGAAAGTGAACCGGAACCCACTGCAGAGGGAGAAAGTGAACCTGAACCCACTGCAGAAGGAAAGAGTGAACCTAATCCAACAGCAGAAGGAGAAAGTGAACCTGAACCCACTGCAGAAGGAGAAAGTGAACCTGAACCCACTGCAGAAGGAGAAAGTGAACCGGAACCCACTGCAGAGGGAGAAAGTGAACCTGAACCCACTGCAGAAGGAGAAAGTGAACCGGAACCCACTGCAGAGGGAGAAAGTGAACCTGAACCCACTGCAGAAGGAAAGAGTGAACCTAATCCAACAGCAGAAGGAGAAAGTGAACCTGAACCCACTGCAGAAGGAGAAAGTGAACCTGAACCCACTGCAGAAGGAGAAAGTGAACCGGAACCCACTGCAGAGGGAGAAAGTGAACCTGAACCCACTGCAGAAGGAGAAAGTGAACCTAATCCAACAGCAGAAGGAGAAAGTGAACCTGAACCCACTGCAGAAGGAGAAAGTGAACCTGAACCCACTGCAGAAGGAGAAAGTGAACCTGAGCCAACAGCAGAAGGAGAGAGTGAACCTGAACCGACAGCAGAAGGAGAAAGTGAACCTGAACCCACTGCAGAAGGAGAGAGTGAACCTGAACCCACTGCAGAAGGAGAAAGTGAACCTGAACCAACAGCAGAAGGAGAAAGTGAACCTGAACCCACTGCAGAAGGAGAAAGTGAACCGGAACCGACAGCAGAAGGAGAAAGTGAACCGGAACCCACTGCAGAAGGAGAAAGTGAACCTGGACCCACTGCAGAGGGAGAAAGTGAACCTGAACCCACTGCAGAAGGAGAGAGTGAACCGGAACCGACAGCAGAAGGAGAAGGAGAAAGTGAACCTGAGCCAACAGCAGAAGGAGAAAGTGAACCTGAACCTACTGCAGAAGGAGAGAGTGAACCGGAACCCACAGCAGAAGGAGAAAGTGAACCTGAACCGACAGCAGAAGGAGAAAGTGAACCGGAACCCACAGCAGAAGGAGAAAGTGAACCTGAACCCACTGCAGAAGGAGAGAGTGAACCTGAACCCACTGCAGAAGGAGAGAGTGAACCGGAACCCGATCAAGAGGGTGAACCAGAACCGTTTTCAAACTCTACCGCTGAACCAGAACCTGAAGGCGAACCGTGGCCTGAACCTGGGCCAGATTGGGATAAAGCCTACGTCATGCTTGGTCCGGCTTGGGGTCTACACATATATGGTTTTGCCATTGGATTTATTTTTGTTGCGATCTACGCCAGTCATGTTGTAACGAGTTTATTTGGAGACAGACATCGTCCGGGCTCCAGGTCTCTCACGGCAACATTAAACACACTGCTCTTAATTTTTGGAGTTACTCGGTTTATCTCACTCTTTGTAAATCCATATGGAGCGCGAGAAAACACCCCGATTCTCGTATCTCGTATGATGTGGTCCATCGGTTTCCCATGTCTCACTGCCGTTCTTTCCACACTCCTTCTAGTTCTTATCGATACAACAAAGGTATCTTTGGCGCCTCCTCGCTTTCAAAAATTCTCAGCCGTCGCACAAGTTTGTGGTGTACACTTCTTGATAGTTCTGGGAACAGACATTCTCGTTTCTTTCTTTATTGACCTGAAAGGGCTGCTTCTAATGTGTCAAATCATCTACATAACCTGGAGTTTAATTCTAGCTGTTGGCTATTTCAGGGTCAGTCAACTCATCAAAGCGAATTTCAAGTCAAGTTTGAGCCAGAAGAAAAACATGCAAGGCAAGTACACAATTATAAAGCTATTGGTGATGGTGCTGGAGGTGGTGTGTGTACGTGTGTGCGTGTGTGTATATTATGTGTGTTTTGCATTTGAATGATGTGTATATTTTAGCACAGGAGAGGTGTAAGGTGAGGTGTATTTGTGTTCAGTTAATCTAAAAATGCAATCTCATACAGATAATTGTTTTAGACTCGAGGTCCACCAGTACGATATGATACATTCTGTATACCCCATCGCTTAAATACCGATTATGAAAATATAGTCATCAAAAATTGTCGAGTGACTGATACCGCCGGGATTGGACTGTATCTTGAAATCTAGGTTAACGTGCCAACGGGGCGATTTCATTTCATGAATGGAGTTGCTAAGTATTATATTGGTAGATAATTGAATGTGTAATACTGCAGCTCGCACTTCATCACTGTTTGAAATGATAGCACACCCAATCGATGAGCTAATTCAAACGGCTTTGTTCAAATAATCATCTTACATGATTGATGCTAGACATTTCGTATTTCATCTACGATGAACATGGTTCTATTTGTCCTGAATAAGTGCGATACTGTTACGACAATGGTATATAATGATCTCGATTGGCTGTCCAGGTAACGGTAAATATTTTCGTGAAAGGTTTGCTTGTGCCTTGCAAACAGTTTGCATTACATGGGTAAAGTTGAATTCGAATGTTCTGGTTATTTTTGGAACTACCGCATCTGTCGAGGACGCCATTTACAGTAATCAAATGCTTGTAAATGAACTAAGTGACAAAATGAATAAATTGACTGTGTTGCTGGATTGCACGATGTCTGCGCGTAGGCGTAACTGAGCGATTATGATAAAAACGAAACATACATCGAACACAAAACTCCGTCCCTATTACAGCGATATGTTCGGTACACTTACTGTCTAGAATACAAGGAATAATGTGAAATCAAACATGAAAGACATATTATGATAGCAAGTTCTTGTCAATTCATGAAAGTAAAAATCCTCTTTGAATGATGCGGTGAAAAATATCCCTCCTACGAAATCGAAAGTAGGCATACTTAAGGATTTTTTTACGCGATTGATTTAACATGAGGGCACAAATATCGCTAATTGGCATTTCCTCCAAACCGACAGCAAATTTGTTTAGTTTTTGTACAAATATAGCGGGGAGTGATTCAATCTCATTAGTGGCGTTCACACCAACGGAACAAAAGTGAGATTCAAAAGTTGACTTTTGTATCGCGATCCAAAAATCCTCTTTTTTTGCATGTGTCGACAGAATAATTTTACTAATTCGCGATCGCGACCCAATTCGCAGTAAGTCTTGCGATTTTTTAAAGAATAATCGCGATAGTTTGCCGGGCGCTGTGTGTGTGAATGGTGTTGAGAATCATAGATCGATTTATTTAATCCCAGGATTCCAAGCGCGCATACATCGTCGAGCTTTGCGAATGCGCAGTTAGACGTTCTTGCCGTCGAGCGAGAATTCTCTGTGTGTGTGAATGGTCGCCAAAAAAGAATGTTTGCATCGCAATCCAGTTCGTACTAAATTGACACGTGTGAACGGTCGCGAAAAAAAAAATCGATCTTTGCATCGCGATCCAATCGCACTAATTGGTATGTGAGAACGGCCCTATATACTAAAGTAAACTAAGGCCGAACCAATATTGCACATACGGCGATGTTATCTTTACATTCCCAGTTGAAGATGTACTTGTGGGTAGAATCAATATCCATCGTCAGGCATTAAATGCAATCTTGATAATTCTGTGCCAATCAAGGAAGTAAAAAAAAAATAAGAACATTAACATTTCAAGAAGCGATTTCTTATGACATGCCAATTTCAATTATGCTAAATTCAAGCATTTACTTTGATGTTATTAATGTTGAAACGAAATGTAACAAGACGGCTAATTTTACATACATGTATTTTTATAAACGAATTATGTTATCAACTATACAAAAGCATGAAATAATGACATTTTGAACAAAGAAGCTCTGTGATTTGATTACAGGAAAGCTATTTTGAATAATCATGTATCAATTAATTCAATCATGTTATCGTTCTGCACAGGAAGCCAAGATAAGAAGGCCATGCGTCTTCATCGGAACATCATGGTGTGCGGTGGACTTGCCGTGGCCAGCTGCGTCACTCACATATACGGTGCTTTTGGTGTGTTTGGTATCTACTCTGACTTGGTGGTGGTACCAGCGTGGCCCTGGTGGGTATTCCAGACCCTCATGAGGCTTGAAGAGATTCTCATGGCTGTTCTCGTTTTTAAACTCGCTGGCAAAGCTAAGAAGGTAACCCAAAATAGCGACGCAAAACAAACAGGTATCTCCAAGATGTTTCATTCAGCCATTGAACGTATCAACCCAAGTGGAAGGTACGCAAGAAGGACACAGGTGACACCACTGACGTCAGCAACCGACTGTAGGGGAATCCCCTCACCAGATGGGGCCAAGAAGGCCTGGGCTAGAGGCAAGGAGGTTACAAGTTGCGTGGGTAGTGTGACAGTGGGAGACTTCGGTGGCCTGCCTCCCGTCAAGCCATGAGTGCAGATGACAAAATATGTCCTAACTTTGTAACATTATCCCTAGCAATACATATTGGCATATGTGACTTTGTTTTCGTAGATATCTTTCTTAATTTTCGAAGATTCATGTAGCCTACCTACAGTACATAAAAAGTCTAGTAAAAACTTGTTTATATGTATTCTGAAGAAAGTATTTTGAACCTTCGCTCTTATGTTCAACTTCTTTGAAAAAAAAGAAGAAATATTATGATTCCTTGATTGTTGAGCCTATTCATTGACAATGAACTGACGAATGTTGAGAAGTCGAAGTATATTGCTTTGTAGGATTAACTGGAGATGCGAAGGTCGCGGGTTCAAGCCTTGGCAAGGTTAGATATGTATGTACTTACATTCGTTGATTTCGACTCAGGTGAAATAAATGGATACCTGGAGGAAGAGTTACTTGAAATTAAAATCCATGAAATCGGTAGTCTAGCTAGCTGTATCTTGGATAATAATGGAGTGCTACGAAAAGAGGTTGTTCTATTGTTATAGAAATATTCAGCAAACTACATGATTTGCATACACATGAGATAAGAAATGATTTTAGCTAAGCCCGATTGCATAGAGTACATCAATCCTTGATACACAAACCAAATTTACAGAATCGTAATTTATTTCCTGCCCTTTTTTTGTTGGGGTAGGAGGGGGAGGTGGCTAAGAAGCACCTGTATTAAAAAAATGTTGTTGAAAATAAATTGTCATGTTAAGAGTTACCAGAAAAATTGGTAACCTTCTCCAGTTCGATGTTTATTTAATCAAGAATTGGCGTTTAAACCCTAATAGAATAAATTTATGTTTTGCATATGCAAATATTGTGCCGTAGATTTTAAGATTGAAAAGAAACATTTCTCGTGTATTAACATCTGTCCGTTTTCTCATCTCAAATATCCCCAAACATTTAGCAACATCTCCCACACTTTGCTTGTCCTTGTGTTCAGCGAGTGTTTTGTGCCGTCAGAAGTCGTACATTGAATTTAACTAGCAGGTGGTATTTTGTTAACCTTTTATATACAGCCAAACTGTCAAAATAACAAATTAAATCGTTAGATGTCTTAACCTTGAAAATATCGTCGCTGTTTTCACGAAGTGACGGTAGTGAAAAAAAATTGCATTCACTTTGCATTACGATTTTCCTCACTACCGTCACTTCGTGAAAACAAGGACGATATGATTAACGTGTCTGGCTTGACACTGCTTACGGGGCTTACATCTGAATTATGTAAATCATTATTTTTCTATCGTCGGTTGTGCTGAAAGGCAAGCGAACGTAACAAGTGATTTTTTATTTTGAATAATTGTATTCCCCTTGAGTTTTTCAATTCAATGTGCAATTCCGGATTGGTATGGACCTGATCAATACATTTTACCACCTTGACCACCCCCTTTCTCTTTTTCTTTCTGTCTATCTCTTTATTGCTGTGTTTGACTGTTCGTCGATTCGTTTCATTTTATCTTTCCTTTCTCTGCACTGCCTCCGTAGATTTTCTTCCTATTACCATTTCGTCTCTGTCTCTCTAAATTTTGTCAGTTTTATATCTATTACTCTTTCCATGAGAAAAGGACATTGTGAAAATAGAGAAGTTCTTGTTTTCTTCCTTTCATTTATCTCCCTGTTGTTCTCATCGTCGGGAGAGAGCAATAATCTTAATTTGAAACACTGAATAAGAACGTTGAATTGTTGAGACGTTGTAGACTAAGTGTCATGAGCGCCAGCAGATGTGGATACCGGCGCTATACAAATAAGGCCATCACCATCCTCTTCCTCCTCCTCCTTCTCCTCCTCATTATCATCATCATCAGGTAATGGTACGTTCCCGCTTGGTGTATATCTATATTGTCGTGCCTGAAGGACCACCTTTTCATTACAAATACCCGGTAGTTTTTATGTAATTGCACAATGAATAACAAAGAATTAAACTAACAATAAGGTAAATATTAAAATAATAATTTTGCGCGATGTCACTTTCTTGATGTGATGTGACCCGTCTTATTGAATGATAAACAGTATGTAATGAATGACAGGCAATTTCATATCAGGTCCACAATATCCCCAATTCTATTTGCCTTGCATCTAATTAGTTAATGCTGCACCCCCCTACACAATCATGGTTATTGTGTTACGTTTTACAAGCTTGTTATTTTATTGAAAGTTATGTTATGAAGTGTCACCTTAATTTCGTTTGCGTTGGAATCATTTAATAAGGTGCACTCTATATAACTAGATTTTAATTTAAGATTATGTTGGGGCGGGGCGGGCCAAGGCTAGGGTTTTACTCATTCCTCGACTATGTAGATGTTTGGTACTTTTCTATGGAAGCCAGTATCAAGATGACTCGATATTTTGTGCTTCAGAATACCTATGCTGGTAATTATTCAAATAAGATTCAATTCTCTATTTTGTAATGGTGTTTGTATTCTTGCACAGTCTTACACAAACTAAAACGAGCACTACACTTAAAGTTTCAGACACTACACATGCTTGACAAAAATCTTTTTATAGGTCAAATTTAAAAGGAAAGCGTTTAGACAAAGCTTTACATAAGTGTCGATATGGAAACAACTTATTGTAAAGTATTACATAATACATTACAAAGAAGCTGTTCGATTGAATATCATTTTGAAGAACCAATCTACTTTTTAATAGCCATACAGTGCATTTATTTTCTTTGTGTAAGAATAATGTGGGGCTCACGTGATATCTATGATTCGTTTATTTAAGTTTGCACAGATTTTCTGAATTCTTAGTATTTTGTTTCATATCACTGTTTGTAAAATATGATTTAAACCAGATTATTTTGTGAATACTAATTATACGGTTATACGATATTAGTTCATAATTATACGGTAAATATAATTACCTGTAAATTCGTAAACAGTGTACATAAGATGTTAATATGAATACAGTACAATAAATAGTCCTTCCCTTGTAATATATGCCACTTTGGAGTGATTGCTTTCATTTTTATAAAGTATAAACATAGGAAGAATGTTGAGGTATGATATAATGATTGTTATTATATATAAGAATAAGGTACGAGGTGTTCCTTATACTGATAAATACATAAATTTGATGTTTTTAAAGTCAGCGTTAATAGAGTTTTTTAAATAGACTATTTTTGTGACGAACCAAGCACTTGGTGATTGAAAAAGGTGATGGATAATTTTTTTCACATTTGTAAAATACTCCTTGGGAAAAAAGTATGGAAATTCACTCCAAATGATAGAAACGAGTGATAGAAACAAAGCAAGCAAGAGAACGGGAACGGACCAGAGAAGAAACAGAAGAAAAAGAATTCCAAGACCTAAACCTTGAGCCCACGGGACCGAGTTTGAGACTTCTAGGTTCGAGACCGAGACCCTATAAAACACGTCCCAAGACGGTATTGAGGCCGAGAACATTGCCCCTTCAATTTATTAAATTTGTGTGTGTGTGCGTGTGTGTGTGTGTGTGTGTGTGTGTTGAAAGAATGAAAAGGGGATGTATGATATTCACAGTTGTCCATAAAACCGTCAAAATACAATGTCGTTCCCAACATGACGTTCGCATTTTGGTGAAATATCTTTTTGGACTGCTGGTTACTGCATGGTTTCTGCATCGTCCTTCCTTGACTCCCTTAGTTATCAACATCGACGAGAAACTGTCAAGTCTGCCTCCCCTCTCTCGAAGTCATTTTATTTCAATTTAACTTTACTGTTTCCAAGAAAAGCGAAAATACATACTCTCCGTAATTCCTTTTTGATCGCTATGCTCCCTCAATACCGTCTACACAAGTTTAAAGTAGATATTCATTGATTTTAAAAACTAACTTTATTTTCATTATTGCAAAGTTAAAACTTTGATTCGACAAGGTTATCAAAATTCAATGCTTGGAAACATTCGAAGTAATGATTATTATAAATTACAAAACGCTTAAATACAGCCCCGCAATAGCACCTGAAGAGCTCTCTGAACGCTGCTGAGATGTGTGAGATCACAGTATGGACATGACTTGCACAAGCAGACGATGTACCATGACATCTCACACATTTTCAGTGCCTGTGTTTTCATCTTCTCTTGAGTTCTTTCTCTTACTTCACTACCGTCAGGCTAAATGTATAATCTATTGCCTCACTCTAAACCCCGCGCATGGTTTAATTTTTTGATGACAAATGCAGCGATACAAAAATAAAGGAATCTGTCGCTTGTAAACAAAGTAAGACGCAATTGTATATTCAGCTGCACACACCGGGGTATGTTCGGCGTTTCAAGAGGGAACAAATGCCGTCCTTAATATCATTCCGGGGGTTTTCAATTTGAAAGTCTGGTTTCTTTGATTGTTAATTAACCCCTATCCTGTGTATTTACAAGCAAAAGATTTTAGTTATTAGAATCGGGTCATATCACCTTTTGAATGGTTTGACATGCCATTACATTTATTTACACTAAACTCATTATAATTTGAGAAATAATAACTTTGCAATTATGTTCATTCTTTATGGGATGTCGTCTGCTTGGGCAGTGTTGGTCCATATAGTGACGTCATAAAAACATCGTTATTTTCCCGGCGAATCTCTCGTATATCCCAGCTGCTATGGAGGTGGTTGTATTTGTATTTGTATAAATCACCCGATATGTAGTTGACCTAAAACTTGTCTGATGACCATCTGTTAGCTTACCAGTTTCTAGTGATACATTAGTTGACATATTTGTCATCTTCTTTGAATTTCACCTTTAATCGAGTTGCTCCTATGTAATGTTTACCATTCTCTCATATTGCTATCAAAATCATAAATACGCCTCTCCTTATACTTATTCTTTCATAGCTGTCCACTTTTATCGACTTCTTATTTCAATTACTTCAATCATTCTTTCTCACACTATCTCTCTTTTCTGTTCCAGTATTCCCAACCTCTCTCTCTCCCTCTCTCCTTTCTCTATAATAATTATAATGATATAATAATAATAATGTTGTTAACCCAGGGAAGCTTTATCAGCATCAATGCTGTTGTTCCTGAGGGCCCTGCAATTATTATAACTCCGGCATTTTTTTGTATTAATGCCTCGTCAAAAGACGTTAGTGCCGGAATGGGATTCGAACCCTCACCCCTTCGATTGAGAGTCAAGTGAATGAACCACTATACCACGACACCTCAATCCCCTCCCTTTTTATCTCCTCTCTCTCTCTCTCTCTCTCTCTCTATCGTTATGTTGGTTTCTCCTTCCATTCCTTCTTGCTTTTGCATAACTATATTAATTTTTTCTCTGGCGTTAAATCCTCTCCTGATTTTAGCTTTCCGTAAACATGGCAAAAATGACAACAAAATGAAAAAGATTATGAGTCATGAGATTTATCTTTTATAATTCATTTTAATGACTGTGGACTTCTCTTGACATGACGAAATTACGTGATTAAACAAATATTATACGCAAATATATATGTTTCTTTGAATTTACTCATTACGGGTTAAAACTGATCCAAATTTATTTAATAATGACGCACTGCGGTTTAGTTTTGTTGAAAGGGTTTAGTTCAGGAGGAATCAATTAAATTAACGGTGTACCATATAGATTGAATTCAGTTAATCTTATTATTTCCAAGTCCATGTGGCATGGTTGTCCCATCTCTGTCATATGGATGTTGTCTGGAAGAAAATAAAGCGAAAAAAAATAAGAAGAACAAGAACAAAGAACAAATTAGTTTGATTACACTTTCAATCCATTCCATTGTTAACTATTTTTGACCCTTCTTTAATTGTATAACTTATTAACGAAACATTTGACACCAAATTTTAGATTATGAAAATAAATATTGAGGGGTCAAATCTTATTGGAAAATGGGGTGACTGCTTTCGGACAGGCTTTCAGACTATACTTTATTTTATTTTATCTCGCCATTTTTGATTTTTTTTTTTTTCGTTGCACTATCGCCTTGTTTTTGTTCTGCCCTTTCTTATCCCATGTTTGTTGATATATGACTATCGCGATAGTCTACTCCTCTTTGATTTGGATGCATGAATTATCGCGTTTTATGAATAGTGCCCTCTTAACCAGTACATTTCTCTTAACTACATTATAATCTTTTAATGTTTGCATTTTAAATTGTATTGATCTTAAACCTAGCATTCTCCCGATACACTTCAATTAAATACATTCCTTGCGAGGGAGCGCAGCGACCAATCAATACAAATGCACTTTGTACTTTAAGCACTAAACTTTAAGTCAAATTCTTCGTTCTATCAAAGGGAATATCAAAGGCAGCTATAAATTGTTGATTTAGACACTTCTTTGGTTCAGCAGCTCATGGTAGAAACATGTGACTAAGAATATACCAACCTATTCGACGTAGAGAAGTTTGTTTGGAGATCCAGACATAACGTTACTGATCTTGTCCTCTGAGGCATTTGCCAGCATTGCATCCGTGTCTTGCCCGTATACGGCGATGGCACCTGTAAAACATAACACTATTATTGGTACATGCTCTCATATTTCACTCAATTAAACAGTTGTATCCCCTCTTCACTTCCAACTTATCCAAACTAACCAGCACCACATTATAGAAGTGATATGATAATCTTTCGCAATCTTTAACCCATATAATTCAGTATTTGTATTTCCTCGTTTCTCTAGATTTATTTAATCAAGATAGCTAAACTATGTCAAAGGAAACGATCCATGACCAAACGAAAATCAGTATTATATATAATATTATTTTTGTCATTACCAAAATAGATCCATGTTTTGTATCCTTGTTCTGTTCTTTCTAAACTATGTCTGAGTCTTTACATTACTTTACATTGAGCGATTTCCATGTTGAAAGTACATTGGACGAATAAATATATTGAATTGAATTGAATTCATATCATTATTCTCTGGATGCAGTCAATCAGACAGGTTTAGTTAAAAAGAATTGTCTACCACATTACTTTGTGCGATAAAGTACCACTAAACACACCAACAACACAAATCCACAACATAACCTAACAAGATCAATAAGCCACTGCGGCGATAGCACTGGTAGTGGTACCCCCAAATATCCACAGATAATTTACAAATGGAGACGTCCCACTTTGTGCATTTTCAGAGTGATCACTGTCGAAGTGATGTAGGTGCTTCACGACTACTTTTTATTTGCCTTCTTGGAAATTATACTTTCACCTTTGTATCCTCCTTGGTATCATACACTGTACCAGTGTTGCATAAATGATTATATAATTTTTATGAGCACGTATCGAGCAGTTGTCTAGATTGGTTTTACAATTTTGTACAAATAACCTTATCTGTCCATGCGCAGATATCTACGAAGTAACTTATAGGCCTACGTTTATTTGTTTCTCAAAGGTATGCCAGCAAAGTGAGGTGACATATTTTGAAATAGCCAACATCCCCACAGTTGATTTCACAGCCATGCTGTACATACCAGCGACATGAGGGCAAGCCATGGATGTTCCACTGATTGTTTTTTCTGATCCATCATTCCACCAGGAAGTGATAGCAGTGCCGGGAGCCCAGATGTCTAATGTGCTTCCATAGTTGGAGAATGATGAACGATTGTCATTGATATCGGTAGCTCCAACGGTGATTGCCTAGTAGAAAGAATTAAGTTAGAAAGTTTTTTGAGAAAGAGTTAATAGTCATAATTATCATGGATATTTGTACGCTAAACACAATATCAACATTGCCTGGTTTGAAGTTTGAAGTTTATTTATTCCACATTTTACATCGTAAAACAGTTTAAATTCTTTTCTTTTTTATACAAGCGTGAAGATTTCAAATTAAGTATAATGTTCAGAAAATAGTACGAAGTTTTGAAATATATAGAAATGACAGGCAAGGTAAAAAAAAAACAATATAAAATGTGGGGAGCCTAAATAAAAAGCATAGCTTATATGTGAATAATCTCTAGTACTCTGTAACACAATATAGCAGGTCTGAATTTAAAAGGTATTATAGAAGGCGAAAACGGAGTGGTATAGTATGAGATTTTAGAGACGTACAAGGAGAGTGAATTTAAGAAGAAAAGAAGAATAGAATAAAGAGTAAAAAAAAATAATATAATAATGTTAAGTAGGAGGAGGTGAAGAAGGGAGGTGAAGAAGGGAAGAAAGAAGAAGAAGAGGAAGACGAAAAAGAAGTGGAAGAAGAAAAAGCAGAAGAAGAAGAAGAGAAAGCAAATTGATGAAATCAATGGCATTGTAAAATAACAAAAACAAAGTCTGTATAACCACCTGTACGATCCATCGCGACATCAACATTAATTATGTAGGAAACACCCGAGCTTTCGTTTAATTGACATGAAAAGTGATCACATAAATAAAGAGCCTACCCCTATAGGGATGCTCTTTAATATTCAAAACTATTCAAAAACGTCGTTTTTCCAAAGGTTCGTAAATCCGAAACACAAATTTCCCACTTTGAACTCCCCGAATAAAAGATAGAAAAAATAAAGAATCAGATTTTTGCGCGAGAGCAAGAAAATGTTATAATGAAATTAAAGAGGTTGACTAGTAGGGTTAACAAAAGGAACTTGCGACCTTTCTCATGTTGGTTTAGATGAATATCATAGTAATGAATATATAGTTGTAACCATGTGAAGAAAAAATTTCCACTTAATGTGGACAATAAAACAAATCAATCAATCAATCAAAATGTTTCCCGTATAAAGGAATGTTCTTAAAATGCCATAGTATTTGAAATATGACAAGAAAAAGTCAAAAAGTTTTGATCAAAGATTTTAACTTTCGTACTTAGTCCCATAAACCATATGGTTAAGTCAAGAAATTTCTTTTAAACTTTATCACTCCATGATTTAACAGTACACGTTGATTGTTATGTAATGCATACTAAACTTTCCCCATTTTAGTGCTTCTAGACAGTTTCTAGACAGGTATTTGAAAATGGGAATGTAAATGAAAATATATTGAAAGTCATTCATTGTAAAGTGAGATGTTAGGTGCTCAAACTGAGGGCTACCCAACCTACCTCCGCTAAGCGAGCTGGAGAAGTGTTTTGGGCATCTTCGTTAGAATTCCCGGCTGCCACTGCAGTGGGGATGCCAGCATTAATCATGTTCTTGACAGCGTTATCCAATGAAAGTGAGGCGCCTCCTCCCAGAGACATTGATGCGACACCCTTAATGTTATTTGCCTGGACATCGCTAATCACATAGTCACATCCTGCCATGAGGGAAAAAAGTATAGGTGGCGAAAAAAATAAAATATTGAACTAATTGTACGGCTTTCACATGGTCTACAATTTGGGAATCAAATATCTAGGAGAATATTAGGCAATTGACAGCCTAGCCTGCTTGACACCCTGTATAAAGCTGACATTTCTCATAAACTTGTTTTCTTCCTCGCCAATCTTTTCATAAGAAATGTCGAGAACCAAAGAATACTTACACTTAATTTCAATTAAATTTCACTTCTAATGCATATGTCCGTTTTATAAATTGTTAAAGAATTAAATTTAATCTTAACGTCTTTCAAGCCAATATTCAGATCGAAACGATCGCAATACATATTATCAATGTCACTGACTTCGAAATTTACAAAAGATATTGAAAGAAAATAGGAAAATACAGTTTATCCAATGTTTTATACAGAAGATTGTTAATTTGTCAATTTTCGGCCTCGTAAACTCTCAAATAATCATAAGACTGTAATAACGTTTTGTCCACACTTTAAGATTTGGTATCAAGCAATGAAACTTATCGCCATCCGCCCCCCTCAAAAAAAATCATGAAATCGAATAGGAAGGCTCTACCCCAAATTAGGTGATCCATACCAGGTCCATACAATGTACAATCCATGTAAAAAGTATTAAATTCATACGTTGACAAGAAGAAGATGTAACAATCAATATAAATGAAGACCAATAGTTAACAACATATACGTTTAACACGTTATATCTTATTTTCTCATTAATTTTTGTTAACTATTAAAAGCAATGATAATTTTATGAACATCTCGGTAAATATATTCCTTGAATTAATCCTTTGAACGCGCATTATATGTTTTAAAAAATGAACCTACCAATGTATTAATGGATATGTTCATTAGAGACCTATGCTGTGTTTATTTATGAACTAATGCATATGTTGTAGACATGTTTTATGTTAATGACCTACCTCCTACGATTCCAGAGGTGCTGCCACTTCCAATACAATTTAGTACTTTGACCCCGACAATGTTCACTCCTTTTGCAACACCGTAAGTTGTAGACCCGATGGTACCAGCGCAGTGGGAGCCATGGCCGTTGCAATCTTCCTAATAGGTAATAAATACATGAAACATAATAATGAACCTAAACCGTTTTTCCCATCGACTACTGCTCGGGATCATAATCAATAAAGGAGGCCTATGAACCAGTTTGTATTGTAATGTGGTTATAATTATAACGTGATTTCACAATTATCTAAACTTTTACATACACTCAGCAACAACAAAATGAACACTATTCATATTGAAGATCTTCATAGTGTATAAACTTATCTTTCAGGTATCAAAATAAACTAAGGTTAATCCTCCTTAAGATGATATGTAATTGTAATTATACCATTCACGTACGTAACGAGTGAGCACTATAACAATTCTCTGAAAGAGCGTTGCAAAAATGGGGCATATGGCCATGAAAATGAGTCATGAGCATTCCCATTTTCTATAGTCGAATTAAAACAATGAAGACAAAAAACAAACAAGAGAAACATAACATGCGAGGCAACTTGCTGTGCTTGTCGAAACCATGCAGTCCTAAGACTACAGTTGACATCCAGAGCTCAATCCTCCTAAATATTTGTTATTCTTTGCTTTCATTGTTTAACAAGAATATGTTACATATGAACATGCTCAATGACATTTGAACGGCTACTTACTCTATTTTTGCAATTTCCTAAATCAGGGGGGTGTTTCACAAAGATCCTAAGTTGAACTTATCTCTAAGTCGGACTTAACAACTTAACAAGCATCTTTGAAAATATTTTGTAAAAGTTATTTACAAAGGCATAAATGTTGATTCAAATCATTCTTATTTTCTATTATCAAGGAGATCTCATGTTCTTGATGTGAAATTTATGGAAAAGTCTAAAATACTTGAAATTCTGCTTTTGAATATATTTCATTTTAAGGCTACAAATGGCTCTCCATAATTTTTAAGGCCAACTTAAAGTTAAGTTCTACTTAGGATCTTTGTGAAACACCCCCCTGGCCTTCTAAAGATAAAATTAATGCACCATCCAAGCGTGAAATTTTAGAACTAAATCTTAAAGTGGAAATAACCTCTCGACTTTGAAGCATTATCATGACATAGAGAGTAAAACAACGTTTCATTTGATATAAAAGGCATTGCTGTGCAGCGGCAGAAAAAGGGCCATAAGAACGGCGATATAACCTGACTGACTGAGTAATTGAAGCATTACTCACTAGTTGAGTTGGAGCGATTTACTCATAACATTAGGTTAAATAACTCAATAATTTAAAATACTCATTTGCCATGTCACTATAATGTCAAATTAAGAAAACTCATTCCTGTGCGTTATTAATTGATTCTGGATAAACTTACGTTGTCTCCTCTGGCAAAGTTTGCCTTTTGTTCAGCTCGGCCTCCAAAATCACTGGATGCATACACACCAGTGTCAATTACATACACGGTGTGGCCCGCGCCAGTACCTGTCGTGTTATATAATAGATACATAAATAAATGAAAAGATAAAAATATTAAGGATTGAACAATTTTTTAAAATATAAACACACATTCTTACTATGATATATTCATGTGTATTCTAAATACATGATTGGTCAATTCATGGTGCTCACGTGATAAAATATGATATACGAAAAAAAAATCTCTGCCAGAGCTCCGAATAGCTTTCACTATTTTTTCATGGGCCGAACTGTGCATGTTCTATTTTTTTTTTTTTTGGTCCCAAAAATTTCGCAACGACTCAGCCAGCCGCTGAATAAGCGGGGGGGGGGGGGGGGGGGGGGGGGGGGGGGGGGGGGGGGGGGTAAGAGGACACATTTTTTTTTTTTTTTATTACAAACAAATCAACATTCAAAAGGGAAGGGGGGGGGGTTTCCAGAAAAACGTACACTGTAAAAAAATTCAAGGGGGGGGGAGGGGTTAACACGGAGGGAATGGCAATAGTTTTAATAGTTTTTATTTTTTCCTCGGGGCTTCGGCCCGCGGAAAAATAATTACCACTTTACTTTCTCACAGCTTGGTATATTTGTATAATATATATATATATATATATATATATATATATATATAGATCAAATAATGTTATGATGATAATCCTCTGTCACGGCGATATACAAATAAATATATTAATACATATATATATAAATATAATAATAATGATAATAATCATAATAAAAACGATAATAAAAATAGTAATCTTTGTAAGGGCGTCGCTATGCACATTTTCTGTATTACTTACAGATATGAAAAATCCTCTAATTCTCAAAAGGGGGTGGGATGGGGGTGGGGGTCATTGAGTTTCATCCTCCCCCCCCCCCCCCCTCCCAGATATTAGTGCCCGTATGTATAGATCATAGTGTTATATTCCTTACCTGAAGGGGAATAACTATTATCGAGTGGAAGATCACGTTGATCCACACGGTCCAGACCCCAGGTCTCCTGAGTAGTGTAAAGACCGTCTTGCTCCACGTACTCAACAGCCGAAAAGCGGCGAACCTAGCTTGTCAATAGATATAGATATAAATCATCCTCTGGACTACCAATAGAAAGGCTTGTCCACATAAATGTTCTACATATGTAATTGAATGGTGGAAGCGCACAACAAAGACCCTCCCTATATACACTTTTCTCTGTGTTATGAGATACAGAGATATTAATGGATGCATTAATTTTGCATCTGCAGATTATCGAGCCATACATGACTTATATGAGCCATTTTTCTTCAATAATAACCAATACACGAACTTCGACTTTGACGATTACTAGAACTACTAACACTACTTGTACAACTTTTGATGATGATGATGATGATAATAATAATGATGATAATAATAACAATGATATAATCATGTTGATTAAGTATTACATAATGTTATAATTTACTCAACAGAGCTATTCCAAATGTTAAATTAAATATTTATGGATATATGAATAAACAAGTACAAACACACAACTCAGCAAAACTGCATTTTATACAAGTTGATATCAGCTTAAAACTTCACAGGAAATAGGCTGAATTTAAGGGGAATATCTCAACCACTTCATTATAATTAACATAATGAACTAAAATACATTTTTAGGAGAAGATTGGAGGTTAAAAAACATCCATTGATTACGAAAATTACTATTGCATTGCCTCATGAGACAAAGGACATAAAAGGGTAATAGTAATACTACAAGCGCTGTGGTCGTGTTAAACTTGTGAAGCGCTTCAATAAAAAGAAACAGCTATTACTATTATTTGTTACAGTTCGCAAATTAGTGTTTAAATCCTCCGTAAAACGTACAAAAGATCAATTTGAGAGGAACTTACAATATCCAGGACGTTGTCCGACAACTCTACAGCGAATCCACGGATGGCATGCTTGAAGATGGCACCAACACGTCCACCTGACAGACGAACGGAAGAGGCGACGGCATCGATATCATATTCATCCTGTAAAAGCGAAATTAGTCAAATCATGTTCAATCATCACAAATGTTTAGATTATGTGTTTTTATTTAAACAACACTAGCATTAGGAATAACAAAAACAACAACAATATAGATAATAATGATAACTGGACAAACAATATTACATATTGCTATGGCAGCCATGATCTTCAACTACACACGCTCCTTCCATGCAGGTTCTCATGCGTTTAACCTGGGGGAAGAGTGGGAAATATAGATAAAAGCCTTAAATACAACATTTCTTGACGGTGCCAATCTTTAAATTTCCAGTCAAGCATTCAACCAACTTGATCACGACAACTATATACAAATGCATTTCCCCTCAATAGTTTAGATAACACTTCAATACGGAGTTGTCAGTTGCGTATACGGATAATAAAAACATGCCCCCCCCCCCCCAAAAAAAAAAATAAATAAATAAATAAAATAAATAAATAAATAAATAAAAAAAAATCGAACAAAAGAGTCAGAGGAATGTATAATCAACAAGATATCAGATTTATTGTGAATATTATCGAAAGAATTATTACCTAACTTATTACAATTTCGCATGAATAACCTTCATATTTGCCTGCTACATTTATGTAATTTTTTTTGGGAAAAAAAGTTAAATGATAAGATTGCTTTACCTTGAGTTTGATGATGAACTTTCCTGGAATGGGCCTGGAGTTTTCAAGGAGTGGAGCTAACTCGGCGGTAGCAACCGCCACCAGGAGAAAAGTGATGAAAGCACGCATCTTGACTGAAATTAAGAGAGGCAAAAAACAAACTGCGAAGATAATGATAATGATTTTTTAAAATTACGCAGTCATTCGTGAATTACATTTACAGAAAAGCAGAAAACCCGACATATTTCAATTACAATATGGTTCCTGGTAAACTCTAGTATACATGTAGTAGTAACACCGTTAACTCTGGTAGAAATATATAACTTTGTAGGGGAAACAGAGGAAAATGGGGCATACTTTACTGAATGAAACTCCTGCCTATACTACCCATCACCCAGCAGTCTAAGGTAGCACTACATTAATCAGAAGTAATACTAGCCTAATAGGTTCCTCCATAATTGAAAATCAATGTGAAAGAATACTCACCTGGTTGTAGATTTGAGATCGAGTTCTAAAGAATAATCTTGAAGAAAGCTCAGCTCAGTTCATCTGATGATGGGTGTGCCGAGATGAGCTGTATTTAAGTTTTCTTGAAGACTGGCAGATGTGCGTTCTCACTACTCACATTACTGAATATTTACTTAGGCCTACATTGTAAAGAAAAGTCACGTGTAAATATTGCATCAGTAATTTCTAAAAAAAGTTATCTTATGTATATAAGATGATTAAGTTAACTATTTTGTGTCGATCAGAGGGAGGGGGAGAGAGAGAGAGAGAGAGTGAGAGAGAGAGAGAGAGAGAGAGAGAGAGGGGGGAGAAGAAAAAGAGAGGGACAGAGAGATAGAGAGAGAGATATCATGACATAGATATTATATTAAATGCAAATACATATGCCATTAGCATTGACGCAAGTGAATTATTAGCCAATCAGCATCACGTGATAAGGAAAGGTAGGGGAGATATGACAAATGTTGATTTTAAAGAGAGAATGTTCAGTGTGGGGTTATTTCTACTTTCCAAAACTGAAAGAAATCAAAATTATGTTAGCAAGGACTCCAATACATTCATAACAAGTTAGTACGAATATTGATCATGTCACGCTGAGATTGTTCCGGGTAGTTGTTCAAGAATGGTTCAGAATGGACAATGGAATTCAATGTAAATTTTGATGCAATGTGCAGCTTTCGTACTAAAGATTTTGTAACTGAACATAATGTTAAAACAATAAGATATTTCCTAAATTGGAAATGAGATAGTGAATGGCTATTTCAACCAGTTCATTTGGCTCTTCAGGTTTATCATCCAGTATATGCATATAAATCAATATATGCACGTACATATAAATGCATATTATTATTATATACATCCAGTTTGGTTGGATTTAAACAAATAAATACTATCATATTTTAAGGTATATGTATACATGTAGATATGGAGAGGGATGTTTTCGAACTTTTTCATCAAAGCAAAAAATGCACAAGGTGTTTTGTTAAAGATACCTAGCTAGTTTTCCACAGAGGGTCATGTTTTCACTTTGATAATCATCCATTTATATTTTCGTTTATGTCTTAATCAAATGATTGCCTACACACAGTGTAAGAATCATAATAGTGATGAAATATGGTATAATAGGGAAGGCCGTTTCCCTTCTTTTTTCATTTTTTTTTCATTTTTACATCACTTCATGAATTGTCATAAAAAGATAAAGTAAGTGCAACAGGGTATAATAAACAATATCTTTTTTTCTTTCTCGTCAACCAGAAAGCAGAAAAGAAATTTGACGAATTTGCCTTTTTCGACATATTCTAAAACCATAAGGAATCACCTATAAAATGAATAGTTAAACATTAAATACTTTAAAAATTAATTTTGATATATCAACTAGTTTGTCAGACCTTGGACTCGTGCGTATGGCATGACAAAGGAGAATATACCACATCTGTTAAAATGACACGATTTGTTATCACAAACAAAATTTGGCTCTAAAATTAAACGTGGCAGCTGTACTGATATCGACGCCATGAATTCATACTTTTAAGTTTGATAAATATGTAAGATATATTGAGAGATATATAAGTAAATGATGCAAGACTGTCTCCATAATTATGGTACCAATGTGTATAATGAGCATGGTTCTTTTGAAGACGGATCAGAAGCAGATTCTGCCGGTCATTTAAGGGTTACAATACAAATATTCAAAAAGTTACTTTCAATATTTTATATGTAAAAGTATTTATATCATATCCAAATTCTTGCTTTCACCTGAACAAGTAAATGAAACCGGGTTCCTGTCTCTTATCCAGATCATTAGATTATGTATCTCTCATATTTTCTATCACTCTTTTCCTTAACTTATCACTCTGCTTCCATCTTTCTTTAATTCTCTCTCTCTCTCTCTTGATATGTTGTTGTTTTTTTGTTTTTGTAATGGCAATCAGTCAAGACCTGAATATTATCACCAACGCCTTTATTTTTAATATTAATTTCTTTCTTTCTCTTTTTTTAAAATAAGAGTATCAAAAATATAATTTAAATATAGGCTTCTCTCTTTTTTTCTTTTTCTCTTTTGCCCCCTTAAAATGAAATGAAAGAGAAAATAGATGAAGAAAAAAAAATACGACAAAATGTAGATTTTTGTATCCTGTAGGTTACCGCGTTGTCCTGTCCGTTCTAAGACACCGTCCAGACACCGTCCTGTCTCTCGGGTTTCTTTCTTTCTTTCTCAGTTTTCCTGTCCCCATCCCCCTCTTTCTGTGTCACATTGCCTTATTTTGCCACGTTCCTTCTTCATCTACATTCTGTAATCATTCTATCGCCATTCCTCTCTGTTATATATTCTTTCCTCTCCATTTATGCCTCTCGTTACCTGTTATGAATGTTATCATCTTTTCTCCTACGCACACGTACCTCTCTTTCATTCCTCTCTTCCTCTTTATCTCCCCCTCCTTTACGTGAAATAGTTACTAAAACAGGGTTGCTTTCCCATTGTATATACTCATTTCTCTCTCTCTCTCTCTCTCTCTCTCTCTCTCTCTCTCTCTCTCTCTCACATCTTCTATCCCATATTCTCTTAGCTCATCATGCTATCTTCATCTTTCTACCGCTCTACCCTCCTCAATCCCTCTCTTCATTCTCTTGAAAAGTTTTCTTCTATATTAATTTTTCTGTCCCTATTTCTCTGTGTGTGTGTCACATTTCCACTTTCTTTCTTCTCTTGCTATCCTTCTATCCCCATTTCTCTATATCATATCTTCTTTCCTCCACATTTGCCTCTCGGTCCATATAATGAATTTTGTCTTTCTAAATCCTCCGCTCATGTACCTCTCAAAGTTTGTCAGACCTTGAACGCATACGTGTGATGCAACAGAACAGAATATACCACATCTGTTACAAAGACACGATGTTTATCACAAACCTGACCTCTAAAACAAAACGTGGCAGCCCTACCATGAAATCATACTTTTAAGTTCGATATGTTAGATAAAGAAATATGAGTAATTAATGCAGGACTGTCTGCAAATCAACTATGAGTGTCATAGACAAGACAAATCAGAAGCAGATTCTGCTGGTCATTGAAGGGTTAAGATGATCATTTTCAAATAAAGTTACTTTCAGTATTCTATATGTGAATGTATTTATATCATCCAAAATCTTGCTTTCACCTGGAGAACTAAATGAAACCGGATTCCTGTATCACATTCTTTATCTCTCACATGTTCTATCACACTTTACATTAACTACATCCCCTTCTTCTTTCCCCTTCCCCCTCTTTTAAACCGAATTGAATTAAATTTATTTAATCACGGTAAAACTCAGAAGGCCTAGCAAATCTTGTTTTGACAGGGAAAATTGTGGGAAAAGGGAGTAGGGTAAGAAGGAGGATACTTTGGATGGACAGTCTGCAGAAATTGTTGGAAGAGAGAGGAGTGAAAGAACTGGGAGTGGTACTAATACAGAAGGCTATGAGCCAAGGGTTGTGGAACAACATGATCGCCAAAGTCAAACGATATGGCAACTTACATTAGCCTAAGACTGTTTCCCAGCAAGTCCGTGCTAAAAAAAACATAAAACAGATCATATAGGCGCCAAATTGAATCTAAATACATATAGGAAAAACTACCTAAAGATGGCATATTAAAAACAAAGTGAACAGAGAAAGCTAATACACAAAAAGGAATTACATGTACACACATAAACATAATGATATAAAAAAATATGATATGATTGAAAAGGGAACGACAAAATTAAATTAAAAATCTAGCGCATTAAATGAAAATAAAGAGCATAAAGATATATGATATAAAAAGTGTCATTTGAATAAATAGGCATAGGGGAAGAGTAACATGGGGTAGGATGAGAAACAAAACGGAAAAGAGAGAAAGAATGCGAGAAAAGGAGGAGAATCCCAATAACGAAGGAGAGAAAGGGAGTCTGGAAAACCAGGAGAGATGGGAAGGGGAAAGGGCAGAGAGAGGGAGAGAGATAGAAAATGAAAACGAGTGGGAGAGACAATGAGTGAGATAGAAGGAGGGAGATAGAAGAAGAAGAGGATGAGAGTGACGGACTAGTACAATGCATTTACCTCCAGTTCAAATTACCGGGGAGTTGACAAAAGACGAATTCTTTCAGATAAGGCGTTGAATAATTGAACATTTGAATAGGTAAATCCCATTCGTTTAAAGTTGGTTTTGGGGTTTTCTGAAGTGAGCTTCTGATAAGAATTCATGAGCCCGTAAGTGTATTCTTGTAGGGAAATGCGTCCGCATAACGACTTAGGAAGCAATTTGTTTACTTGTTTAAAGGTCAGTGCTATAGAGCTTGTTTTTTCCTACGTATTTCAACACGGTCAACTTTTAGGATAGAATAGACTAGATTTGTGTTGAAACGGTTATCAACAGACAGAACTACATTTAGTGCTCAATTTTGAATTACTGATATTGGTTTAATATGAATGTCGAACAATATTCAACATGAGGCTGCATGAGGATGTTAATAACATCACTGCCTTATTTTGTGAAATATTTGGTCTCACATGTTGTAAGCAATTATACTGGATAACGCTTTGTTCTTAACGTGTGCGACTTGATCTTTCCAATTAATTTTCTCGTTTAAAATAACGACATTTTATTGTCCTAACAGTTTTTAATGGGATTCCGTTTACCTGGATATTGATATTATCAAACGAAGTTCGTTTCATATTACCATATCTTGCAATCCTTTTACTTCCCCAGTGTATAACCCTCTCTTTTATCTAGGGGAGAGGTAGGAGACAGACAGAGAGAGAGAGAGAGAGAGAGAGAGAGAGAGAGAGCAGTGGACTTAAAAAAGGCAGGAGTGATTGTAAACAGAACAAGCTGATATTTGAAACACCTATGCGCAAAGAGAGATAGAGAGAGAGAGAGAAATAAAGAAAGAAAGAATGAGGGGCAGGGACAGAGAACGACGGACTGAACAGAGAAAACACGTCAAAAGTGAAAAAATAAAAAGTACCACCAGTAATGTATTTGAGATCACAAGGCGTATACACATAATGAAAGATGTTTTGTTTTAAATATTTTGTATCGCCTTAAAGGTATTACAAAGTTTTGGGAAATTTTGAAAAGTGAGTGGATAGTGATTCTTTACAATTGTGAGATATTTGGATGCCCCTGTGGATGTATTAAAAGCACTAGCAATTTTAGCCCCTAAAACACTTCTGCTTTCGAGAAAATTTTAATATAAAGATTTACCGGTGCTCCCGGTAAATTTTGATAAATTTCAATTAGCTCCTACGGCCATACAATGGTAGCTGCGACCATGAAAATATCAGAATATGTAGTTGTGGTATTTCATCTCCGAACGGGAATAGCTAATTGGTCGATTTTAGTCAAGAAACATTATTTCTTGATTAATTAATTTCTTGACCTTGAGAGGGAGCTATACAACATAAATTGTTTATTATTTACAATTTCATAACTTTAGACTCGATTTCAACCACGACAACGATCACTGAATATTGTAGGATCGCATATGATTCCAATATGTTCATCTTTGTAAATGTACTATTACAGTGTCGAAAAGTAGATTATCTAGTGTTTGTGACTATAAGGCCAAGTAATATACATGTTTAGCTTCCCCGCCCGCTTCCTTTTTGAGGGCCGCCTCCTATTTTTTTTTTTTTTTTTTTTTTTTTTTTATAATTTTTTTTTCTTTGATGAATTAAAAGATGAAAAACATACTGCTAAAATGATCAATTTCTGATTGAAAAAAAAAAAAAAAAAAATGCCGGCGGCTCTCTTGAAAAAAAAAAAAAGGGCCTCCTCCTTCCTATTTTTCAAAAAAACAGGACTCTAAACATGTTTTTTTTTTTTTTTTTTTTTTTTCAATGATATTTTATTTTCTCCATTGCTTTTCACAAACAATAATAAAATCAATACATAAAATAATCTGCATGTTAATATTATTATATAGAATATGATTTTACATTCACATCTAAATAATACAAATGAACTTTTACTATTTACATCAAATAAAGCATGAAACATGAATGCATGAAGAAGGCATGAACATATATATAATTTTGGCATTTCGGTGAATGTTTTTTTTGTTTTTTTGTTTTTTGTTGGGGGGGGGGGGGAACTTTAAATGAGAAGCCATTAATGAAGGGGAGAGACCTGATGACATTTGAAAGGAATGTGTATTATTATGTAATACAAAGTATACAAATAATGAACGTGTGATGTCAATAATGTGAAAGTATTGAGACAAAAGTAATGATGATCACGATGAGAACGATGTTAAAAACGATTCTCTAGCTAGATTCTCTAGCAGATGTGTCTTTGGGCATGATGGTAACCCTCTTGGCGTGGATGGCACACAGGTTGGCCTAAACCATTGTTTCCGTGTTAAACCCTAGATGGCGCACTTTCAATTAACAAGCTACAAAGGGTTAAACTCTGAACTTTGCATCGCACTATCAAATATACCAATCTTATCAAAATCAGGCATACTCTCTGCGAAATGCCAGTTTAATCCTATTTTATTGGCCTTAGCCAATGAGATCATTTTTAAATTGTAATTAAATATATCTATACTAAGACATGATTTTTGACTAATTATATTCATTTTTTTAATCAAGATTATCAAGACAATCGGACTTGTGATAGCGTATCATTTACCTATTTTAATCTCATTTGGAATAGTCTCTGATAAATAGGTATAGCAGCTTCAATGCATTCGCGTACTTCGGCTGTCAAACTGCTCTCGTCAAAGGAATATTCCTTTCCACCGGCATCGAAGAGGTTAAACTTTGAAATTTTCATCGCACTATCAAACAGTCCAATCTTATCAAAATCAGGCATACTCTCTGCGAAGTGCCAGTTTAATTCTTCCACATTGGCCTTGCCCCATGAGAGCATTTTCGGGTCGTACTCGAGCCCCGTCGCTCGGCAATACATCGGGAGAATTCGGTTGGGTTCGGAAAGCAATTCGTCTGCATCTGCATCAACAATGACGGGTTTCTGTCCGAATGATTCCTCGATGTGGTGCATGACATAGGTGATTTCTTGGTATCCTGAAATGAGTTGTATTGGGATAGAAGCATTATTTATAAAAGAAAGTGCTTTATTTATCTATGTAAACCATGTTATGATAACCACATTTATATTCATATTTATATCATTATCATAATCAGCTTGTAAAATAAGTTAGCAATCTTTTTTCTACCAGGAATGTCTCCTAAAATACATTAGCTCAATATTTTACTTATTGCATCCAAGGCAAAAATATAACAAATGGGAAAAATAAGCAAACATTTTCGTGCCATCATCAACGAATATTGATTACAAATTAATGTGTAACATACAATAACGTTTTACTTTACATAGTATATATTACTTTATCAGTAAGTTTTTATTTTTCAGAACGAACGCAAAAGACTTAATGATCTTTTAAAAAAAAATGTAGGTACGGATTTAACCACTATTTAATTTCAAATTCCTCTTTCCATTGGTGATACCAGATTTTTCGATTTTTTAACGATTTTTTTTTAGAACAAAGGACTGTGCGCGAACTTAGTTTGTTCGCGATTATGGTTACACTACCATAAATTATTTTGAACGAACTTGAACTTGAAGATGATGAACTTTCCTAACCTTGTCCGTACTCCTTCTTAACGTTAAATCGATGGGCTTGAGGCAATGTATCTGATAACCGCTGGATAGAAGGGAATGTCTTCCTGGGGTCCCTGA
The DNA here is from genome assembly GCA_035222895.1 of Strongylocentrotus droebachiensis. Taxonomy (NCBI): domain Eukaryota; kingdom Metazoa; phylum Echinodermata; class Echinoidea; order Camarodonta; family Strongylocentrotidae; genus Strongylocentrotus; species Strongylocentrotus droebachiensis. The sequence goes on along the minus strand of JAVYIG010004342.1, from coordinate 33,436 downwards.
TTAGAAATGTATGTCGATAGGTCTTTGGAATGAACTCAAACTTATCCATTATACCAATAGTTACGTCCTTAGCGAACAGAAGCTTCGCCCCGGGAAAGTCCCCATCAAGGAAATTTGTAGGAGATGAGAGAAGGGAAGAGGGGGAAGTGGTTAGGCCGAGAGGATGTAGAGTAACGGGTGGTATCGTGTGAAGGCTGGTCTCGTGGTATAGTGGTACATTAACTTAACTCTCAATCCAATGATTGAGGGTTCGAATCCCAGCTCAGTAATTGCTGGGGTAATCATAATGGCAGGGCCTTAAGGAAGAACACCATGCAGATGCTGATAATAAGGCTTCCCAGGGTAAACACACAATTTTAAAACTAAATTTGCAGAGGGAGAAAGATTGGGGAAAGTTACAAGGAGGGAGCTAGGGGAGAGATACGGGAAGACGATGATGATCATGACGACATGGTGATCAATACTGTTGCAAATAATACATAGTCTGTAGGAAATTAGTTTAATATGGGTCACGGGGTGTATAAACGTCTTCTAAACGAACTATTGAAACAGGAACCTTTCTTTGTGTTTGATGGGTAGATGGCATATTTCCCGCTGTGATACATGTGTATACAAATAACAATACTGAGCTGCACCATATTAATATATCCAGGGCTACATTAACAAACATGCATAATATTCAGAGTTATTCATACTTGTTCAGCATAGTTCAGAGCACTAAAGGTCATGCACTAACTCGAAACACTACGCATATACGATTAACTTTACCTCTACAACATAGGCAAAAGTATATTTATCTTGAAGAAGATGTGGGCTGTCATTGGCAAAGAAATGTCTCCTTTCTGGTCCGTATAATTCACATGAAACAAAAGGCTTCCAGAAAACCTCAACATTGGGTCTTCCAAGAGCTTCCATACATCGTGTAAATACCGTAGTACAAGAGCGTGGAAGACTCCATATGAATACGCGCTTCACATGCTCGATTGTTACAGATGGATCGCTAACACGGCAGTCATTCGAAGCACTAGTCGCCATTTTGTTACGATGATAAATCATTCTATCGACTGGTTGATACACGGAGTGTCAGCATTAATTACGTTATATGAAATATACCCAAAGAGAAGGAGAAACATCCAAGGCCTATAGTTTAAATAGTGTAATTCACTGTTTTGTTTCAATATGCCCTTGTCAGCTAGTGATCTGACTTGTCACTGAATACAGTGCAACTTACATGCAGAATTCATGACCAGCCAAAAGTCAAAGGCTATCGCATAGTGCAAATAATCTGTGTTGGTTAAAATCTTGAATTTATGGACTATAATCTCTTACTCTTGACAAATCATTTTTTTTGTATATATGAATGAACTTAGTTATGGAAATACAGTGTTCAAAGTCATTAAAAAGGTTCAGCCGCGAAAGATATTGATGGGGTTAGTTTGGTCGAAAGATGCCTTTGATGTGTCGCCATCTTTGGTGAAATTTATGTAGAGCGCTGAAACATCGACCCAGAGCGAGAAAGTGGAAGGAGAGGGGGAGAAACAAGAATTATTCAGTGAGAGACCGAGACAGAGACACAAAGGGAGAGGGAGAGAGAGAGAGAGAGAGAGAGAGAGAGAGAGAGAGAGAGAGAGGGGGGGGGGGGGGGTAGGGACTGAACAAAACCTCCCCTTAAAAAGAGGACAAGATAAAAGAGATAGTAAGAATGATTTAATAATAATTTGATTTTATGTAATAATAATATAATAATATCTAATTGTTATATAGCGCTTAATACAAATGTCTCTAAGCGCTTTACAAATATACTATTACCTCGGTCATTGGATTCAGTGCTTGTATCCATAGTAGCCTGCCCTGAAATTCTTTTTTAATCAATACTACCCTAGAATTGCTAGGTAGCTACGCCTATATACCCAATTAATACAACTGGGTTGAGACTGGGGAAAAATTATGTGGGCAAAATACCTTGTTCAGTGCACGGAGCAAGTATTGAACTCGGGACCTCTATCTCGTATGAGAATCAAGAGCCTTCATCAATATACCGCAATGCTATCACTCGCCAATCTGTTAGGTGTTCTATTAATTATTGAAGATACCTTTTGAAGTGTGGACAAAGTCCAATATACTGTACTTTACATTGACATCAAATAATTATATTAGGATTCTTATGTCGGCGCATTGTTCAAACCAAATATCAATAAGTATGATACGATTCAAATCTATATTCCCTACCTTATGATATATACCTATTGAAGCATTACTTATTTCACTTGCCATCACATGTTCTAAATGTCGCTTTGTACGCAAACTGCCTTGTTATAAAAGACCTTAGTACAATAAATTTAATTAAAAACAGATATTCTTACAAGAAGTTACATTACGGAGTTGTATGTGTGGTATGAGTTGTCGCTCCGTGTACAAAGGATGCCCCATCCCTAACGCGATCAGTTCAGCGTTGTAGATTATAATGCATTGTATCGGTCATTTTTCTTCAAATACTTTATTAATTTCGCAGTAAATCCTTCGGCAGCTTTTGATGATAATATCTAAATCAAATAGTACCGAAGGACCATACAATTAACATAGTTATGGGTATGTGGACTGCCCCCAAGATGAACTGGTATTGATTATTCTCCACCGGGGTTTGGATGTCAGCGGTATTCCAATGGAGATTCTTGTTTGCTCAGCAGTCGATCGCTTTTATAAGTAGGAGGGGGATAGTACGATAGGAAAAGAACAAATACAGAGAAGGAGAGATGACATGAAACCAAGCATAGGCGCCGGAAGTGGGGGGGGGGGGGGGCAGGGGGGCAGTTGCCCCCCCCCCCAGTCAAAAAAACGCATATTTGCCCCCCAAAAAACGCCCCACCCTCCTCAAAAAAAAAAAAAAAAAACAGTAAAGGAGTAAACATGGTTCGTATTTTTAATCCAAAAGAACGTAACAATAATACAAATCTGAATTAAATCACATATACAATTCCATTCAAAGAAAACGGGAAGTTCACAGGAATTAAATGTCATCATTGCGCATGCCACCTATACGGTATTTTAAATGGAGGTCTCTATAATAGCGATACGCGCATATCGTGGACATATTGTGCGAGAATGGGAAAGCGTGTCCGTTTTTTTGTTATAGGGGTGAGAAGACATGAGCCCCTGAACGCTGGCGTACTGATGGGGGGGGGGGGGTAATGTATTTCTTATTCGAAACAAGTGATTTACAAATGTTGATGTTGTGACATGATTTTCCGGCATTTTTTCTCCATATTTTTTGTAAGTCATACCCCTTATGCGTTTGTTGGAAAATAAGAAATTCCCACATTACAGTCAGGCGAAATACGCTTATTTAGAAGCCTTTATGTCATGGTCTGCAGAGTGGCTGGGCTCGAGCCCCCCCCCCCTCCTTTTTTAAAAAGTATGTTAAAGAGAAAAAGAAAGA